>JAJEJH010000872.1:0-57033 GCA_026122585.1 Anacardium occidentale | reverse complement strand
TGTGTAAGGTCATGACTATATGTGTGACACACACACAACTGTGGCTATGTAGCAAGCTAGAATTTAGTGAGAAATTCCTAAAAGCTAGCATAACTATACGCACAACCATATACACGGCCTTGCACCTAGTGACAATAGCATTTAAGTAGAAAACTTTTAGAATTGAAGTAGATTAAGTAGAATAAGAAAAGAAACAGTAGATTGATAACAAAATAGAAAAGAAAAAAAATAAAAAAGAGAAAGAGACATAGAAAATTATAGCAAAGATACATTTAAAAAAAATATTAAGTTAAAATATTTTTCCAGAATCAATAAACCTAACTTACATAAGTAAGAGAAACTTAATAGAGCCTAAAATCAGTGTTAGTAATCGATAGATTACATTTAGTAAACATAAATGAAAATAAAAATAAAAATAGTTATGAAACATACAAAATAGAAAGCTACCAAATACATAACAGAACATAGGACAACTTTTATAGAACTTAGAACTTCATCAATAAATACATAAAATAGAACTATAACAATTGTTCAGTTAAGCAAAATATTATTAGAATAGAAGAAATAATAATATATCATGCATGATAAGCGTTTCATGACATAACATGCTAAAATAGTAATTTCAGAAAAGGATAAAGTGATCTATATTCATATGTTTCTAAAAGTAGAAAGACAATGATCCAGACATTATTTCTAAGGGTGAATACAAAGGGACATCTGTGAGTTTGCATGCCATTTTGAAATTGGAAAGCCAACATCTGTGATATGAAAAGACCTTTTATATGCTGGTCATGCATAATAGTATCAAATTTCAGTCTTAGCTCAATATTTAGTTATAGTAGTAGATTTTCATAGCAAATACTGATCACATATTAATATAGTAGAAACTCACATGGGTAGTATGCTAAATCCTTATATTAATTAGTTTATGCAACACAGTATGTATCTTTAAATATATAAAGATTTCAGATATCGTTTTCACCTAGTTTTAAAGTATTCTAGAATCTTTAGATCCTATAAGTATTTTTAAAAAGATATTTTCAAAAAATAGGCCCAAGAGCCTAAACATGATTTTTAACATACTTCATATCATATCATATGTAACATGAAACTAAGAGAGGAGAGAAACTATAAAAAATAGTAGTAAAACAAAGTAGAACTTATTAGATAGATTAATAAATAATAGAAAAATCAAAATATACTATACTAAATATATGAGTACATACAGAATACTAGATATGTGACAAAATAAACAGTTCTACAAAATCAATCATAAATAGAACAACATATCAGAAATAGAGTAATTAAAATTAGATGAAATAGCTTTAAAAATCATATAAGACTTATGAAAAAATAGAAGTACTACTACACAATATACATCATAAATAAAAACATAATAGAAATCAAATAAGATTCAGGATTTGTTATGAGTATCGGAAAACCAAAATACTAAGTTAAGTAAAAAGATAATGAATTCAGAAAGAGAGTTGTATGTATTAAGTTATATAAATCTAGACCCTTTTTCATTTTGTGTTATATATGTATACCCGTATACATACTTATGATATGACATGAAACAGAATATGAATTATAAGATGAGGATAAACCTATAAGACTAATAATGAACTAAGTTAAGTTTATCAGATAAGCAATGAGATAAGTAAAGTAAGAAAGTTATACATAAGATAGATTGGAGTTTAAATTGAGTAAAAAGAGTCAAAATTTTCTAAAATGTCACAAAAATAGTAGAATAGAACTAAAGTCCCAAAGCTAGGAGTAGACTAAGCAGAGTTTATTAGACTAAAAATGTAATAAGCCAAAAAAAAAGTAACTAGAAAGAGATTAGTGAAGAAATATGATGAGTAAGAAAAAGTGTTCAAAAATGTCTTTAGCTCAAAGGTAAGATAATATATAAAACATAGAGTTATATGATCAGTTATAAAGATAAAATAAAAAAGAAACTTTCTTGAGGATAGAGATAGACTATATTTACTGAGTGACTATCCCCTCAAGTTTTCTTTTTGCAAGTTGGTGTTTTGGAGAACTTGAGTTGGAGCATGAGATATGTAGAGAGTGGGATATAGGTTTTCACCTGGGTTTATATATATATGTATATATATATATATATATGTATATATATATATATATATTTAGTTTTAAGTAGATAACATGTTGGCTTGCATGGTTTGTATTGCTCATGCATATGATATACAATATCATGTATGTTTTAGATATTATTATTATATAATATATTATATGAGTTTTTTCTCAGAATACTATACATTAAGTTTTAGCCTACTATCATATTTATTTTGTTAAAGCTTCTATATAGTACATGATTTCTAATAGCAATATTTTTCTATAGGACCCTTGTTATATATTAAAGATAATTGATATAATAATAATATTAAATAGTATATTACTAATAGTAAACAATAATATATAGCAATAGGTGTCATATATAATAATTTTTTTTGCCTTTTATAACACATAGATGTCTTTTCAGTTATGTTATATCAATTTCAAATTAAGAGAATGATCAAGGTTAGATAACAATGGATAATGGTATATGGGTAGTTCGTGGCTCATTTTTAGGGATGTATAAGGAGTTCAAACATGTCCTTTGAGTAGTATGTATGGTTGAATCTCTACAACTCATTAGTGGAAGGACATTGCACCTAAACATGCATTTTAAGGCATGAAGTGCATTTAATGAGGTATGCATTTGTGTAATTAACCATGTTCAACAATAATTGTCACATAAATGTGGACCTTTATTGTATCTATTGCATTTTACAAGGTTTTCGTCCTTATTAACTCTGGTAATGCTATTAGATGTCTAGTATGCTCAATCTTCACACTTGGATAACTATTATGTATGACTTTTCAGAGAATTATACGGTAAATAAAGACAGTTTTAATAGGTAGATGAAGATTTACATGACCATAACCTTATACTTGCTCCAATGAACATAATATTAGGATGACATCATATTCTCACCACATGTTGAGCCCTTGCGTATATTGGGGAGGGTTGATGTCCTAAAACAAGCAATAGGGTATGGAGATTATGGTTTATACATGTTATGTTAGATTGAATGTCTCACTTTGAATGCACTTATGAACTTTACAAACCAGGACAGATACATATATGCAAGCAACTTGCCACACAATTAATTTTGTTAAGATTTAGTGAATCCTTATTACGAGATATTTAGATATATGAATATATTTTTATTTTTAACTTTGATATGAACATAGTTCCTAAACCATCAGTATGTTTAAAGAAAGCTAGCCTCTTTCTAACCACTAGTAGTAGCATTGGGGCAACTTTACTATTATGCTTTGACTGACTCCTATCTTATCAGTCATTGACTCATTCCTTAGAAGCCTCAAACTCTCCAAAATATCTTCCAGCCAAGGCAGAACCAGCATGCATCTAATCAAGCCTCAAGAGAGCAAAAACAAGCAAGGAAGTGCATGGAACCAATTTATAACTCGTCGTAATGCCATGCCATGGTGCCAAAAGAAGGTAGCAGACGTACTTGTGTGTGTTATAGTACCATGTCGTAACACTTGCACTCTCTTTACATGCATGCATGGCATACCATGACATGGCACCACAACACCCACTTTTTGCCCAGTTGCGTACAACTTGCATCATGAAATGGCATTGTGATGTCCATATTCTATCCAAGTCTGACCTAGCACTTGAATTTTAGCACTATTCTACTTTTGGGGGTTCATGCCCCCTTTTGTAATATGTAAGGGAAATATTGTTATTTCACTTTTGTATATGTAACACCTATATAGATGTAATTTTCTACTGTGTAAGGGGACTTTTGAACTTAAATACTAAGGGAATTTTCTCTTTAAAAGCTTGCATGCTTTTACTTTGATTCTTCTAGAGACTTATTGGTTCTAACATTATCTTTTTCCTCTTGATCCAATCTTCTTGCAAGGAAAGGTTAATGGTGAGAACACAAGCTAATGGATTCTTTTCCTTTAGGCTTGTTATCATCCACATTCCCTAATTTCAAGTACGTGTATGTTTGGTTTTTATGGATTAATCTTAACTCCTGTATTTCTACTATTGAAGTTGCATGTTGGTTGTGTGTTGGGATATTAACTATTGATTGCATAAATTTTAGGATAGTGGTCATTGATCATTTTTTTTTTTTACATGACATGTATATTCATTGATGATATGTTTGATATTCATGGTATGTTTATTTCTTATTCATGATTTTAAAAGGTAAAAAGAGTATTTAAAATAACCTCATGACTAAAACAATACAAAAAAAAAAAATTAATCAAATTGAACAAGAGGTTAAAATATAAAAGCACGTGTAAATCATATTAATATTAATAATTGTGTTTTACATTTTTGGTGCAAGTGTAGTACGACTCGTAATAATATTATCAATGACAATTACATTTATAAAAAAAAAAAAAAAGTTATATAATAGTTTCAACAATAATAAAAGTACAATTACAAAGGAAAATAATAACAATAATAAGGATGTTACAAGGGAAAATGATGTCTTATGGTCACCTACATCTGTCTCTACTAGATGAACCTAGAGGCATAAAGCTTGGAATTAGTGTTAAGATTTTATAGTTCAATCTCTATTGGATGGATAACCAACTGAACGATGATCAACATATGGTAACAAGACAACTCTAGCGTTTGCTTAATACATCCATTCTAATTAGTCCCCAACCGGATTGATAGTTTTTGTATAAACTTCTTATAACATATGATGTTGTAATAAGGATAAACCTATTCATTGAACATGGTCATATTTTTATGTCTTGTCATAATGGCTACATGCTTGCATAGTATTTATGTTTGTTAAAATTTTTTGCATGTGCATGTCTAATCATGTACATCCATAATCATTGTATGTTGGTCATTGTTAAGAACCTTATATCAATGATTATTAATAGAACACATTTCTAGGTTTCAAGACTTTCAAATATGGTTAGTAGGCTTTTCTTTGACCTAAGGATTAATTTGGTTCTTACACTCAACTGTAGGAAGTAAAACATATTAGCGCATTGATATTTAAGATCAAACAATATAATATAACATTAAGAAACATATAAACAAATCATATTATACTTACCTACATGGTTTCTTCTCTCATGGAACCTATGCTAAAAAGTGTTCTTGATAAACTTTACAAGCATGGTAATGGGCAATTCTCATGCATACCTCACAAGAGCATTGAAAGGCTTAACACTATTTATAGTCATAATATTATACCTTAAGCTTGGAAAAAATGCTTTTGCATATTATGTGTAGCCTATGTTGAAAAGGTATAATGTCATGTTAATGTTGAGCTTTGAAGTACCTCGAATGCTTTCTCAAAGTTAGGACTATATACGTTTTAGTTTTTTTCTAGTATAAACATGTCGGTTTGGATAATACTTGTATTTGGTCCTCATATTACCCAATATGTGTTGGCAATAATAGTCATGATGAATATTAAAACTCAGAAATGATACTGATGGTCAACTCTGGTATGTGACTAATACAATTTCTCAACCTAGTAAAAAACTAAGTCCATGATGCATAGTCCTCCCTATCTCTAACATAGAATGTCATAGGGTAGATCTAAATGTTATAATCTTTTGCAATGATAATAAATAGGGTTCTCAAATATCTATCCTTCAAGAATGCACTATTAATGCATATGATGAGTTGAATGGCCAGCTAAAATGCCAAGATGCTATAACTATTTCCATGGAAAAAATTTAAAACTATTTTGTTCATCGATCTTGATAAATATAATGATGTTAGGGTTTTATAGCATTAAGTTATGGTAATAGTTTGGTAGCAAAGAAAATGACTCATTTGGTGTGCCCCACATTGCTTCAAGTGCCCATTTTTTAGCTCACCATACTTGTGCATAAGAAATGTCAATTTTATATCTCTATGCAATGTCTACTACAATGTATGAACCAAAGTAAACCATGCCCTTAACACTTGACCTAATGAACGGGCCCCAACGTATTAATGATGTGGCATTATTTGATATCTCGTACATGTGTGTTCAGTTACATGTGTCACAATTGGGAAAAGTCCTCTTTAATTTTGGTTGCCCACATATGATAAATGCATGACTAATAAAGATATTTGACCTTCTATCTTTTTTTTTTTTTTTTTTTTTTGAGTTCTCCACTTTGAACTGGTAGCCATTTCTACAACATATTTATTAAATATTAAACTTTTTTTTATTAGGATATATCTCTTTCACCTTAAAATTGGATCAATCTCTCTGTAATCTTGGGGCATAAGATGTAAAAGGTTAGCTAAGGCATTTAGGTAACCAATGAAATGCCTTGGCTAGAACATTTTGCACATCTGATTTTACATGCTTATGTATGAAATCTAACACCTAAACACCACTCAGTTCTCATGTGCCAAACAAACGTGCTTCTTCTACTCAAGAACTCATTATCGATATGATCATAATCTATGTTATCCTTATGGCTAAATGATGTTGGCACATTATGTAGACCATCTAAGTATTTATCATTAAATTCTTGTTTTAGTTTGAAATATGCTATGAGAAATCTTGCTTGGTCATCAACATTATTATTGTCATCTTTATCCATGTCATCGACATCACCTTCTTCTATATTATTAAGAAGAACCACCTAGAACCCTTACTCCATTACATATAGTTGTTAGACATCATAATTGCTACTTGATATTGATGGACACACCATTAGATGAGTGGATTTAACATACAGTATAATGCATTATAAGATAAAAAGAGATTCCAATAAAAGTTCCGCATATCAATCATATGAGATGTCCAAAGGCTTTCTACTGTCAAGATTTGTTGTCTCATCTAAAGTTGAATATTATTTTGCCTCTTATCTATCTAGAGAACTATATTTAATTGTGGATAAATTCCTTCAATGCCATATTCTATGAGTTTTTAGTCACAACATGTCATCCTCTCACATAATTTATTATATTCTCATTATTATCTTCAATCAATTCTAGTTTATAACGAACCAAAACGTATCTCGCCATTACAATCAATCCTATAATGCCAACAAATTTGTTGTCACATACAAGTGTAATACATAAATTTAATATTTTTAGGGGTTTAAGGTTTCTAGTATATGATATGCAATTAATGCTTTTGGGATCACCAATTCAAGTTTACAATTTAATGAATTAGGGTTTAAGGTTTGGTTTTACTGTTTTCTATATTAAGGTTTACATTTTTAGATAGATAAATGTTAACAATTTACAATTTGTATTTTGTTTGGGTTTTAGGTTACAATTTAGAATTTAGAATTTAGAATTTATAGAATATGGTTATAGTAAAAAGATTACTATTTAATGGTTAGGATTTAACTTTAAGTTTTATGATTTACATTTTCGATTTGAATTTTGAGTTACAATATGGTTACAGTAAAAAGTTTAAGATTTAATTTTTACATTTAAAGATTAAGTTTTATAGTTTGGGAATAGAATATTTGGTGACTATCTATTTAACTCCCTCTTAGTATAAAACATCAATATATTCCCATATGACAAATTTTAAGTAACCATCTCACATGATAAAATATCAATACATCCAAAAAAATTTTAGGCTACCATATGTGTTATAATGTCATTATACTCCTATAGCATAATATCAATTCATCTCTACATGTAAAGATGTTAATAAACCCTCATGGTAAAATATCTTAAAAAAACCCCAATTTACAAAATTGTGTATCACCCATACACTTATATTATTATATTACATTTATATATAATATCACATAACAGCCCTATATTTGGTAAAATGGTATTAAAATTAATAAAATTGATTAAATTGATAAAAGTGATTAGATTTGTTTAGCTTTATGCATTTTGAATTTTGATTATAATAACAAATTTCCCAAAATATTATGCCTATAATTTATGAGATTTTGATTTTTAGTCCGAACTCATCAATGTTAGGATACTACCATCATTAAATATGCAGTTGGTTTGTAGTTTATTAACCATTAGACACATTATTATTATTATTATTATTATTATTATTATTATTATTATTATTACTAGATTTTAAAGTGATTGTATCCTATTAATTTTACCATTGATGGTAAAAATGATCAAACATATGTTGTTAGAGTTATTATAAATTTTAATCGATTCATGTGACAAATTATTTAATTAAATATTATAATAGAATTATAGTTTAATGGTCAAAAATGCATAAGATATAGAGTTTATTTAAAATATAAGTCATTAAAGTTTATGTTATAAACCTAAAAAAGAAAAAAAGAGTTTAGAATTCCAAAAAAATGGAGAATCTTATATTGAATTTGTATAATATAGTATATTATTAAAATATCATTAAAATAACAATTATTTAAAATCATAAATATTTTTAAACTGATCGTTAAGAGATAGGAAAAAGAAAAAACTAGTTCTTCCTTCCAACGGGGTAAATAAATACATTTTTATTTGTGTTGATCGAGGAACAGAAGGGAGGGGAAGTTGATGGACTTCTTGAAATTCTTGCAATACGGCTTGAAAATCTCTTGCAAGCTTAGCATATTCGATTTTCTCACTGGAATGAAACAGTTGTATTGATCTGGAAAATCCTTAATGCCACAACAACTTTGATCTAGCAGTTTACATAAAAGTCAAGTACCCTAACTTTGACATAGATCAAATTTTCATATTGATTTCAAATCCTTAGGCTGTTTTGGTTCCAAAAAATTCGGAACCACAACCTACGTGGTGTAAGCCGGTTGAGTAAGAACTAAAATAGAAAGTTCGATAGGCGACAATTTCAATTCCTATCAGGTATATATTTTGCTCACCTGTAGTGTTAGTGATTCAATAGTTTGATTGGCTTGCTCGATATAGTTAATCCGATCTCGGATAATATACAAATCCATTAATGCATCCAAATTGGCAACACATGAAATAAGCCTCGTAATGGACAAAGCGCTGCCTTCCTATAATATTGGCTTTAAGGGTGCATATCACCTTGTATCAATTGGTTTTAAGGGTGCATCCCAGCCTTGTAATTTCGTTATTTACAAGCCGATTTACTGCCTATTTGTTGATACAAAAATTAGCGTGCAAATTAATGTATGTAAGTTAAAATTTTATATTAAATAAATTATAATAATAATAAAAATCAAATTTGAAAAAGTTGTACAAATTCATTAAGAGTGCGTGAGAGAACGAACTGGGACAAAGAAAAAATAGAGGAGATAAAAAAGTTTTTATTTAGTTTGATCTAATAATCAAAATATCTAATAATTAAAATATTTATATTTATGATATTGTTATGTGATATAAGATATTATATATTGTGTATTATATTTATTTCTCTCTTTTCCTTTTTTTCTCTATCTTTTTATTTTTTCTTTGTATACAATTTTTTTTGGAGAGATAAACACATTTAAAACTTTTTTAATTTAAATTCTTGACCCATGGTTTAAATAGAAACGAGAGAGAGTTACATAAATAACATTTTTATTTATGAAAATGTTACCATCTTGGTAGATGACTATCATGAAGATTTTTGTGGTGTAAAATTTGAACAGATCTCATTTTTGATAACTACAATTTTTTTTTTAATATGTTTAAATCTCAGATCTATTACATACTTGATACTGAAGAATTATTTAGTTAAAATCTATTGATTGCAGCAAAGTGATTACTCTGAAGTCAGATTAGTTATGTACAAGTTATCAAAATCATAAAAAAGGCTTGTAGGCTATAATTTTCAAACTTAGAAGAGTCTTAATTAGCTGAAAATTTGGTTAGCTGGTAGGGCACTTCAGGGTCCCATTCGTAATAACTTGTGATCCTAAATTATCGCAAAAGTTGTGGACATGTGATGGCCCTGTTGCTTGTAGCAAGATATATTTAATTATTTATCATTTTAAAGAATATACATGGCTCTGTTTAATTTAATAATTAAAAGAATGTATGTGTAACTGATTCCCATGACTCAACATAGCGGTTGAATATCGAGCGTAGAAGAAAGGGAGGAAACAAAAATAAATAAGTATAATCCCTTAATTAATTAGTTTCCAAAACCAATAATTGATAAATCATTTGAAAGAATAAGCATAATTTAGTTGAAAATTATTCAATTCAACATGAACAAATAATATGATTTGTCATGATATGTTTGTATAATTAACATTTTGTTTATTAATTAAATTTATAAAGCAACACAAGTGTTTCTTCTAATACATCTTCATCAACATTCCTTCCAAAACAATTGAAACACTATACATCTTTTAATTAATTAAGTGGAGACGACTTTGATTGCTCAAGTAAATGCACAGACCTTTATCTAGTTTGAAATTAAATTGATGAGATCTTACCCTATCTTCCTGCAACTCTTGATGGGTCCAACTTCAACATTATTATTGTTAATAACACCACTTGAAATTCAAAGTGTTGGAAGATCTAGGATTACTTCAATCTTATCCACCTGACGTGTAAAATTAGATAAAATTGGTATTTGGTCTTCTTGTATGCCCACTGGACCAAGTCATCTCATGTTTCCCTTGATCCTGGCTTCCTTTGCTTTAACCCTAGCTAGTGGCTCTTTTGCTATTAACTTGGCTTGGCTCGGCTCCAAGAGAATGTACATATGTCATCTCTTGCTGTGCATTCCTACTAGCGGGCATAATTTAAACCTAAAATTACGCACTAATGGTGATCAATAGGTAGAGACGGACCCACTAGAGTAATGTAAACTTTGTTTATTGTTCAACTTCTCATCTCATTATGTTGCATACGATGGTGATTGATACGTAGCAGGAATTTAACACTCAAAATAACATTTTAACCTTTTCGTGCATTAGATACTGGCAAAGATTTAAAAATCACCGTAATACTTATTATATTATCATGTAGTTATTTCTTATTTTTATTAAAGTTTAACAAACACACTCTTACCAAAAAATTGCTTTATATTCTTAGTTTTGAACATGCCCACCAGAAATCAATTCAACTCAATTAATCTTGAATTGTAACTTCAAACTATGCATTTAGAGCAAAGTACTAAAATCAAATTGAAAGTTAATCCATATATTTTCTTCTTTTCTAACTTGTTATTATAAAAACTCTCAACTACAAATTAATTAGTTAGCAAATAAACCCACCAAACTCTCTGTATTAAGTCATAATTAGAGTGACCAATGGACAATTTTCCACCCAAAATTTGATGAAATGTCGTTCAACACCCACATGTATATATAGTAAGTTTATTTCTATTTATTTATGTTTATTCAGGGATAAATGATAAAAAATTGATAAGATGGAAAATATAAAGTGTTTAAGTATGGAATTTAAGATGTCGAATAACTATATCTATCATATAGGATATTTTAAATGAATAAACTATTCATTTGGGTGAATTTCCCTTTAAACAATTAAAATTTGAAATTTAATAAAGAACATGTATGTACCCAATAAGCATTATCCCACATTATACGTTCCAATAAAAGTGTAGAATTTGATATTTCACTTTGTTGATGTTAGCAAAGGTATTACTGGCAGCTCTGAAAAATTTCCTGTGAAGATAATAAGAGGCACCAAATCCTCAATTGTGATGATTTATGTTGGAACTCATTTGTATGAATATTTATATGAATTGAAAGGTTTGTATGTGATGAGATGATTAAGAGTTTCTCTTTGGATCTATGAAGTAAATGTTGCATATGTTATAATCTATTAAAGCATGTGATTTAAGATCTGGCTATAAAATATGGTGTGAATTAGTCAGTCATATTAGGATTATGGTTGATATCCGGATTGCTCAATGGAATTGTTACGTCTATTGATACGTGTTATGATGTTATTGGTATGATAAAGGTATGAATGATGGTAGTTTTTATTAGTACGTTGATCTATAATTTCAGTGCTAGTGTAAAGAGCATTTGACTTTCTAGTCATGTTCAGTACTATTAGAAATTAGTTTGTTGATGATTTGGTGGAAAAATTAGGCAAAATAGTCATGAAATATTATTCCAAATGTGTTGGAACGATTGTTCTAAGGACAAATGTAGCCATGATAGACCTAAAATTATAGTTTGATACATATAGAATGAGCATGCATAAAACCTATACGATCGTTCATGGATTAAGGTAGATTTATTGATGAATACTAGATTATCATATGGAAGACATGTGCGATCATTCATGTCCTGTAAAACTAGGTGGGTTGAATACCCTTACCAAAAAATATTGACCATTTATGTATTGAAATGATGATAATACCCCTATAGTAAGGCACGATCGTGAACACGAAGATTAGTAAGCATTCATCAGATAAGCATGAATGATCATTAAAGGACACATACAATCATGCATGTTGACTAAGGCAACAAATGAATATGAATTAAGCAAGGAATCATCCATGTTAAGGAAGAGTATACGCTTATTCACTTAACGTGTATAGTCATGGAACATGGTAAAGTTGAATGGAAGTTCATAGAAGATGCTCATCCGTTCATAGAAATGTCTCATCAATTTTTAAAGACATATAAGATAGGCAATTGTATCGAGACATGCCAAGAGACTGTATATATGAATCAAAGCATGAAAATGATATTGAATTAAAGGGTGAAAGTGAGATATGAGTCTAAGTTATTATAAAGTGGTTTAAGTGCATGCACATATATTTCATGAGAGTATATCTTAGTTTAGTTTATCATGAGTCCAAATTTTTATACATGTTTTCCAAGACTAAGAGTGTAGAGCCATGTTTTAAAACCAAGCTCATAGCACAAATATGGATCTAGAATACTCGTAAAACTTATGTGGACATGTTTTGTAGTTTATAGATTTTCATAACATCCATGAAAGCATGTTTTCTCATGATAGTGATATTTTTATTGATATATTTCGTAAGGGTTGTTATAAGAGAACAAATGTCAGATTCTATTAGCACACACCTATAATAGGGCATAATTATGGTACAACAGTCTAATATATGTGTATAAGGTGAGAGAACTACGTAATTATACAATTACATGGTCAATGTGGCTAATCCTTTTCTCAACCCAAACTGATCAATATAAAGAAAATGTTTTCAAAAAAAAATTGTCAAATAAAAATGCTTTTACCATTAGATTTCATAAGCATTGTATATAAAAAGTCATCACAGACTACGATCTAGAGGTGTATCTTAGATGATTAAAAATGTCATCAAACTTCTAGAATCAAAAGTGCTCTCTAGATAACTAAGTTAAGTTAATAATTCTGTATCATTAATGTTTAAAGCCCAAATTGTACTTTAGATAACCAAGTTCAAGAGTATGAATAAGAGGAGATAGATGTGAAGGACCAATTTATCTACTTATTAAATGAATTATTGCTTACACACTTCCTTTATCATTTTGTAAGTAACAAGTAAAGTTGGCAGCTATAATGTGGGAGAGTTAGGGTGGAGTTAGGCATAACCACAATATAGTCCTTTTAGTTGTTTATGGATTCATGTATAAGATTATTTTATGTTTGGATGTTTTATTTATGTTTCTACACACTTTTGGATTTATATGTTATTTATGGACATCTTTTGATGCCTTCATGGTTGCTTGTTAATTAAAGTGTTTTTTCAATCATTTTATGTACATTTCACATTTTAAGTAGTCAAGAATAATAATAATTCTCTTCAGAGGGTAGTACTTTTGAAAGAGGTATTACATGATGATTTTTCTATCCTTCAAGTATGAAAAGTATATATTCCCACCCTCCTATTAAATTTATTAATAAAATCAATAAATCGTTTTATAAAGTTAGTGAAAAGATATAAATTACCTTTTATCTTTACTAAAATAAATAATAGTTTCCCAAAAATTATAAAATTTTTAACTATCCTGATTAATAATTATAAAAACCAAACATTACAAGAAAAAAGTTTATGGTCATTGTGAATTTGATTAATCGATGATTGATCACATTTAGTTAGCTAAAAATCAAACAAAATTAGAAAAGTTGTAATCTAAAATAGAAAGGCATAAGTCATAACAAGAATAAGGTGAAGAGGCATCACTAAGTGCAATTAGGTAGGGTAATGGCTTCATTATCAATTGTTCATACAAGCAACAACATGACTTACCATCCAATTGTAAGGGTGTTAGGTATTTGATATAGCTTAAACTTTACAATATTTTTCCTAAATCTTAATCGATAGTGAGATCATTCTTTCTTTTCTCAATTACTTGGTGACCTAGGAATAAAGTCCTTAATCATTGATAACTTGAATGCATATATAGGCATGCCAATATGGCATGTGACTATGCATAAAGTTGTGCACACAATTGGCAAAAGCAAATTATAAGGTTCACATATGGGTTATGTAAAAATAGTGGCAAGAAAGGGGTCATATTAGCATAAGTTTTAGTAAGCTCCAATGTTACAAGTAAGGGTGTCATAGGTGAGGAACATTCCTTTCGGTGTTATACCCACATGTATATCCTAAAAGCATTATGATTATTTTCCTTTATGTAATTATTCATTTGTCTTTACTTGATATGGCTTATGGTCGTGCATGGTGGATTATACACTCATATATGAGTCAGAAAGACATATTTGTAATTAATAGTGACTTATGACATTGCATGAAAGGTTTGCATTCATGCATTTGAGTTATTGTTGAATAAATCAAGTCTTCAAAGGTTAAGGAATGGCTTGGATGACTATGTATGAAAGATAATAGTAAGTGACATTATTTTATAAAAATTATATAAATGATAGACTATTGGCTGAACGAATGATATACCATAAAAAAATTTTATATACTTTTACAAACTATCAAGAGTAAAGGAAATACATAAAGAGTTTAGGGATTATTCTCATTACTAGAAAAAGGGAGTTTAGTGCTAGAATTACTTAAGATATTTGAAAACTAGCTTTTCTTTGGACAACAAGTAATTAGGCTATCTTTCCCTTACTTTCTCTAGAAATTTGTATAAGTATTGACATGTTGTGAAACTTAGGATGTATCTATATATAGTTGATCACATATTATGAATAAATGATTAAAGGATGAATGAAAAATACCTGAAATATGTAATGTATATGCCAAAGTGTTAAAAGTTAAAAATATTATGATACTATAATATGTAATTGGATCGTATATCATGTTTTATATGTTTATGGAATGATGGAAATGACCTAGGGCTATAGAGATTTTTTTTCTTACATTATGATATATATTCAAGTTCATGTTCTTATGCAAAATTAAAAACGACTTCATCAATAAAATTTTTGATACCCTTAGCCTGTATTTCAACCCTTCAAAAATGTAGTCCAACCCTTTATGCTTAGCAAAGAAGACTAACTATGCCTTTGAAAGTCATGATTCCAACCATGCACAACAATACCAATACTAATGCCATAAAGATTAGTTTGCATAATTTCTTCCAATATTTTTGGATCATGCTTGACTTTGAGATTAAAGATGAGGTTCTAAGATCCAGAGGTAGAGTTTATGTGTCAAAGAATACAGAGTTAAAACAAAAGATTTGGCTGAAGCTTATAATATAGTATATGAAGCGTATCTAGAAAGTACTAAGATGCATAAAGATCTTAATAAAGACTTCTTACGGTCAGGTATAAAGAGAGATATAGTAGATTTTGTAGCTAAGTGCTTGATTTGTTAACAAGTCAAAGTTGACCATTAGAGGCCTTCTAAGTTATTATAGCCACCAAGTATATCTGAGTAGAAATGAGAGAGTATTTTTATGAACTTTATATCAGATCTTCCTAGAATACAACAATGGTATTCTATGGTGTATGAGTAATAGTAGATCGATTAAGAAAGTCAACACATTTTATGCCTATTTGAGAAGGTATAACTATAAGCTAGTTAGGCTAACTCTATATTTGGAGATTATTATATTATATTGAGTTTTCATTCTTTTAGATAGAGATTTTAGATTCTTATTAACATTTTAAGGTAGTATATAAAGAGTATTGAGGACTAAACAACATTTTAGCTTTACATATCATCTATAGATAGATAGTCAAACTGAAAGAATCAAATTTTGAAGGATATGTTGAGGGTCTACTATATAGATATTCAAACTAGTTGGATAAAGTTGCTATCAGTAATAGAGTTTATCTACAATAATAACTATCAGTGTATGATTCAAATTGCTTTATTTAATACTTTGTATGGTAAAAGGTATAGATCTCCATTACATTAGAATAAGATTAGAGAGAGAAATTCCTTGGAGTTTATGGTAGGCCTTGAGATGACCCAGAAGATGATTGAGCAAATCATATTGATCAAGTAGAGGATAAGATAGGCCTAATATCGCTAGAAAAGCTAGGTAGATAAAAGGTATAGAGAGATAGAGTTTAAGGTAGGAGATAAGGTGTTTTTAAGAGTTGCTCCCTATAGATATGTAGTGAGGTTTAGCAAAAAAGGTAAATTAACTCCCAGATTTATTGGTCCTAATGAGATATTGGAGATAGTTGGTAATTTGGCTTACAAATTGGCTTTGCCCACCAATATAGATAGGATTCACAATGTCGTCCATGTATCTCTATTGAAGAACTATATAGGGGACAAGTCCTATGTGTTAAAGGTTCAAGATCTGAAATTGGTAGAGAATTTAAGTTACTAAAAGAGACCAGTTTAGATCTTGGACAATAGAGTTAAGGTTTTGAGGAATAAAAAAATTTCTTTAGTTAAACTATTGTGGATGAGTCAAAGGCTTAAAAAAGCCATTTGGGAGATAAAGTTTGAGATCAAAGAGAGATTTCTAAAGTTATTCAAGTAAATTATGGGGATAAAATTTTTATAAAAAGGGGAGAGTGTAACATTTTGAGACTAGAATAGTCTTTTTAGGCTGAAAATTAAGGTTAAAAGTGAGGTTTTATGATAAGAAATTAGTTGAGAGGGTTTAAGGGGTAAATATTCATTTAGTAGTTATATGTGGCATATGCATATGTCTCTTTAAGAGACTTTTCCATGCATATCATAGGAAAGGTAGAAATCCAAAATTTCTACTAAGTACAATTGTGCGTCATCAAGACACACAACTATATATCCCTTCAATTCTATACAACCATTTATAAAGTTGTTTTTCTTTCATTTTCAAGTAAACTTTATCCAAATCCTTATTATTTCTTAAAAAACCCTAACCCAATAATAGAAGGAGAGCAGCTAAAAGCAACAAATTGAGGTAAAAATTAAGCAAGAAATCTCTTATTTCTTGCTTATGAGATAATGTTTAATACTTGATATAAGAATTAATGGTATAAAAATATGTTAAGATTTTTTGATGATGATGATTTGCTAAAGTTTGGTTGTTTAAAAGCATGCCTAATATATGATGCTTGGTTAAAAGGGTTTAAGGTTTTTCATAGGTTCAATGAAATGATTTAATGTTATTTAATGAAAAATCATGCATAAAGTAATATGTTGTTCATGTATTGGTGATTGAACAAATTCGATTAAGGTTGCGTTGAGGTTGGTATAGATCTGTAAATTTTAGACATGATTTATAAAAGCAAAGTATGACGTATGATCGTGCGTTTGATAAGCACACGACTATACAGTCATATTTTTACTACTTCACGATTATGTATTCATGTAATGACTAAGGCCAAGATAATAGTGTCCTGTAAGGACACGATCATGTGACTTAGGGTTACGGTTGCGTGCCTACACAAGTTAGCAAGTTTATGTATGCTAGGTCACAATTGTATTATATAAGTGCTTTATAGCCCATACGATATAAGGCCACGACCATGTGAAAATGCACAAATGTGTATCCTGAAGTGTGTGATCATGTAGCAAGAAATTTATAGAATAGACAAGTAAAATTTAATTCAGTTTATATAAAACCTAACGAAAAAATAATTGTAACATCATGAGGTTAAAATGGTTTTTTAGGCCTTTGATTAGGGTTAGAAAATAACTTTTTTTATATAGTTAGAATTAGGTCCAAAGAAGTTAGAAAGGTAGAATAGCCTTTTTAGAGGCTTTATATATGACTTAGGGTGGATACGTGACTGTGAGTCTTTGCCGTCATATATACCCGTGCATTGCATGATGCATGCCCGTGTATGCCTACATATATATAAAGTGGTTTTTTCCTATTTCAAGGGGATTTTTCCTATTTCTCCTCATTTTCTTTTTCCTTCCCAACTAACCCTAACCAATTTTCAAATAGGAGGCTAATTTTTAGTAGTCCAACCAAGATTCAGTTAAAGTTAGAGAGACAAAAACTATTAGCAGTTCCAGGTAAGTATTTTTTTACCTCTTTCTTATTCCTTAGCATGTAAATCCTTGGATGAGTCCAGTTAGTGATTTAGCATGTTTTTAGTTTAGTAAGCATGTTTACAACCTAATAGCATGAGATAGAAGAGAAATTTCAGAAATAAAAGTATGATTAGTTTCTTTGATGCATGTGAGTGTGTTTCAAGGGTTTAGAAATATGTTAGGTTATAGTTTGGCCATTTTAATTGAGGAAAATGTGCTTATGGTGGTATGTTTTACCTGTAAATATGCTAGAATAAGATTAATTTGAGATTAGGTTGAGTTTGGTTGTGATTCAACAGGTTTTAGTTGAGTTCACTTAAACAAGGTAGGACTTACGATCATGTGCCTGAGGATGCATGCCTGTGTAGTCATGCTTTAACAGGGTCATGCTTATACATGTGAGCCATGCACAATTGGGGTTGAGTAGGGTCACGACTATGCACTTAGGGGTCATAGTCGTGTGTGTGCTGTAAATCAGAAATAAGCCAGAATTCACAAAATCTAGCACGTTTGCTCACACAACTGAGCACACAGCCTGCGTACCTTAAAACACAACTATGCATCTAGCCATGCATGACTATGTGTTAGGAGAAAGTTCATATTTAAGCAAATTTAGAAGCAAGAATAGTAAAAAGCCATAAAAATTATATGAGTATGAATCAAAATAAGTTGAGAAATAGAACTATTATCAAAGAATAAAAGATAGAAAAGATAAAATATTTTTCTAGAATGACACATTCAATCTCATATCAATATAAGAAACTTAACAACAGTCTAGAATAATATAATCTAGTGATAGGTTATGATCAAAAAATAGAATGGAAATAGAAAAGCAACAATAAAAGCTAGTAGAAATATTCAAAACAAAAATTTGTTAATGAACTTAATAAGTTACAAAAGCAAACCAACAGTAAGAAGAGGCAAAACAAAACTATAATAATTGTACAGTTACATAGAATGTAATAAAAAAAAGAGAAATAATAAGATTTCATGCATGAATAATATCATTCAACATGACACATCAAAGTAGTGTCAGAAGGGGATCAAGGGATTTCAAGTATGATCAAGTAAGGAGAAGATGCTCTAAGTAGGAGTATCATTCCAGGCTGAAAACGAGGGGACATCTATGAGAGCAGATTTTTAGCTTACTGACTATATGTTAGTATGGTCTTAGTTTAGCTTACTACTGCTAGCATGAGTATAGTTAATTAGTCAGCTTATTGAACCTAAGATCAATATGGTATTTTATTTTTAACATACTAGTATATCACTAATATAGTATAACTCACATAGCCAAAAGGTGTCAAATTCTTGTATTTATCAGTCAGATTTGTACAGTAGACTTGAGAGTTGTTTTACTTGTTATCATTGCCACTTAAATAGCATTTTCAGAAAAGAGGGATCAAGTGATCATATGCATAAGTTTTCAGCATAGAGCCCGATATCTGGATTACATATTAAAGGTGAATACGATGGTGCATATGTGAGATTTTAATTTTTTGGCTTTGGTCAGATTAGTTAGATTTTTAGTTTACTGGTCTTGCGACTAGTATGGTAGGATATTTTAGCTTACTAGCACTTCATTGATATAGTTTAGCCTATATGGCCAATATGTCAAATCTCTATATTCATAAGTCTGATCAATATAGTAGGTATCTTTAGATACCCAGAGATTTTAAAAACAGATTTCATTTAGCTTTTCAATATTCCAGGGTCTTTAGATTCCATCAACAATATTTTTAGAAAAAAATTTCAATAAATAGGCCTAAAGGCAACATATTTTATACTATGATATGTACAATATGACATGAATCAGAATACAGACAACAAGATAAGAAAGAAGTAAACATGAATGATAAACAGTTAATAACAGAGAATAGTTGCATGATATATATCGTAAGCATAAGCATAAAAGAACTCAACTAGGGCTTACGAAATAGTAAAAAATAAGAAACATTTAAGAAAATAAATAAAAAATATATATAATTGCATGATATATGTCATAAACACAAAAATACACAATAATATGTCTAGCATGCACGACCGTGCGTTAAGAAAAAGTTCAAATTTAAGTAGATTTAGAAGCAGAGACAGTAAAAAGTCATAAAAATTGTCAAAGTATACATCAGAATAGGTTAAGAACCAGAACTATTATCAAAGAATGAAAGATAGATAAAATATTTTCCTAGAATCACACCTTCAATCTCATGTCAGTATAAAAACTTAACAATAACCTAGAATAATGTAATCTAATGATAGGTTATGATCATAAAATAGAATGGAAATAAGAAAGTAGCAGTAAAAGCTGGTAGAGATATTCTTAACACAGAATAGGTTACACAAAATTTATTAATAAGTTTAACAAGTTATAGAAATAGGACAACAGTAAGAATATGTAGAACAAAACTATAATAACTATACAGTTACATAGAATGATATTTTATTTTCAACTTACTGATATAGCTTATATAGCCAAGGTATTAAATCCCTATATTAATCAATTAGATTAGTACAATAGACTTAAGAGTTTTTGTACATGTCATCATTGCCACTTAAATAGTATGTTTGGAAAAAAAGTGATCAAGTGATTCATATGGATTAGTTTTCAGCATAGAGGCCAATATCTGGGTTAGATATTAAAGGTAAATACAAATAGGCATTTATGGAATATCAACTTTCTGACTTTGGTTAGATTGGTTGGATTTCAACTTACTAGTATTAGGATTGATATGGTAAGATATATTAACTTACTAGCACTTCACTGGTATGACTCACCCCGCATGGCCCAGATTCCAAAACCTTGTATTCATATCTTGATTAGCACAATAGGTGTCTTTGAATACCTAAAGATTTTAAAAACAAATTTCATTCAATTTTCATTATTTTAAGGTCTTTGAATTCCATCAACATTATTTCAAAAAAAGGTTTTCAGTTAACAGGCTTAAAGGTGAATAACATGATTTCAGTATATTTCGTACCATGATACATATAGTGTGGCATAAATCAGAATACAAGTAGTAATATAGGAAAGAAGTAAACATGAATGATAAATGCTCAAGAGCAAAGAATAATTGCATGGTATACGTTGAAAGCAAAAGCATAAAAGAACTCAGCTAAAGCCTCTGAGACAGTAAATATAAGAAACAGTTAAGAAAAGAAATAAAAGATGTATATAAATGCACAATATACATCATAAACAGAAAGATAAAAGAATTTAGTTAAGGTCTAAGAGAATTAAAAAGTACTTTAAGTCTTATAAACTAATAAAAAAAAAAAATAGAATAATGACTATTAGAAAGAGAATCTAGTGAGTTAGTTTTAGTATCCAAATCCCTTTTCATGTGAATTCATATACATGTACTCATATAAATAATCATGACGAAGCGTGAAATAGAATAAAAGTAGTAAGGTAAGCTAGAACAGAAGAAGAAGCTTACTTAACTAGTTAAAGACTAATTTAAGTCTATCAGTTCAGTAATAAGGCTAGTCATAGACTAAGTAAAGTCTATTAGACTAGACATGTAAGTAAGATAAGAAACAAGAATAGAAAGAAAGTCCAGAGTTAAAGTAGAATAAGTTATTAGGCTATCAGAAACTTGGTTAAGTTCTCTAGTTAGTAGGTAACCATTCAATTAGTGCTCAAAGCCTTGTGATTAGTCACAAGTTAATATAAGTCAACTTAGAGCCTACCCAAGGGTAAGGTAAGAGATGTTTACTGAATGACTTATCACTTATTTTCATTAGTTCTCTTTCTTATAGGTCAATGTTTTGGGAAGCAGAGCTTAGACCATGAGATGGCTGAAGAGTGGGATATGGTTTGAATGAGTTTATACCTAACATTTTCAGATTTATATATGTATGTATATATATATATATATATATATATATATATATATATATATATATATATATATATATATATATATATATAGTTTTCAACAGATAAATATGTTGGTGGCTGGCATGCTTTATATTGCTCATGCATTTGGGATGTGTAGTATCGATTATGTTTCAAATATTATTATCAATATAGGTAGTAAAGTCTGAGTTTTATATAAGATATTATACAGTAGGATTTAATTTGCCATCACATGTTTTATTCTAGCTTCTTCATATGTGCTTTCATTTAAGCAAATGAAGTAAGACCTGCTATTATATATTAGAGATAATTTTAGTAGAGATAAAAAAAAAAAAAAAAAAAAAAACTAGTTTGTAGTAATATATAGCAGCAGATGTCACAATAATATAATAAGATATCATGCATGCTAAGCATTACATGACATGGCTTGCCAAATCAAAGTTTTAAACAGGGATCTAGTGACCCATATGCATGTATTTTTAAATAGAAAACTAATATTTTGTACATCATTTTAGGGGTGAATACGAGGGGGCACCTATGATATTAGATTTTAGCTTATTAACTATGCGACAATATGGTTTATAATTACAACTTATTGATCTTGTATCAATATGGATTAGATTTTTAGCTTACTAACTAAGCATCAGTATGGTAGGACATTTTTAGCCTGATCATGTATTACTATGGTTCAGCTTACATAGCTAGGATATCAAATCTTTATATTCATTAGTCTAATTAGCATAATAGGTTTTTTAGAATATAGCTTTTATATATATTAAAGAGATATTTTAGATATATTTTATTACAAGATCTTCGTGTCACAACCGTTATTTTTAGAAAATGTTTTAAAAAGCAAGACCAAAGGCTAATATATGATTTTTAGCATAAACGTCATTTCAGCATACTTCATATCATGTCATATGTAGTATGAAATGAAACAGAACAAAAAGATTATAATAAGTAAGAACAAAGCAAAATCATAAGAAAAAAAATAAGATAAGCAAATAATATCACATAAGAAACAGAAGAAGACACAAAACCAATTAAAGATAATAACAAGTCAAGAAGGCAAAAAGGAACAGGAACCTGCTTGTGGATAGAGCTAAGAGATGCTTATTGAGTAACTCGTTACTCATTCCCCAAAGTTTTCTTTCCTGTACAAGTCAGTTGAGTTAACAACTAAGATAGGATGTGAAGAGGCTGTGGATGAGATATAGTTTCGCTCAAATAGCATATTTTGTGACTCACATGCTTTGTATAGTTTTCATGTTTATGATGCTATTATTTATTATAAAGGATTGTAATATATACATATACATATGCATATATATATATATAATGATTTTTATAAATAGACATAAATAGTATAACAATAACAAATGAATATAATATAAAATATATAGTTGTGTCACAGTTTGTAAAGTGTGACTGATATTAGTTTTATATTAATCTAATTTTGAGGTTACAATGACTTAATATTTATCATTTAAGTTTGATTAAAATAAAATAGACCCCATCATATGAATATATACCATAGTTAAATGATATATTTCATTTTTTAGTCATGATTGATAATGAAAACATTAAAAATACTTATTAATGTCACATTCTAGCCTTTCTATCTCATTATACTATATTTAAGTTTGCATAGTTTATCAAGCTTCTTATTGTACATATATAAACATATCATATCCATATTATATGTTCAATCATATAACACCAAAATTACACCACCTTTTATTTTTCTTTATATAGCTAAATTTTCCCCTTAATTAAACCAACTATTTTCTTCCAAATTTAATCTTATAAAATTTTATCCAAATAATATTAACCATTATTTATACCATCAACCATCAAAACTAACAATTTCAACTTTTCTTTCCTTAAACCCTAAGATAAGGAATGTAATTCCTACAATCAATTTTACTTACCTTTAAACTTTTTTTTTTTTTAACTTCTTCTTCTTCCTTTCAAATGATTTTCGTCCTTTTAAATTTCCAAACCATCTTTAAAGAGTTAGAACCATACTTAATACATGAAAATTCAACATTTTTTTACAAAATTCTTACTGTAGATAGTGATAAAAACATTTCCTTGAAATCATTACAAATTTTTCATACAAATTCACTTGTTTTTCTTATATAGTTGAAGAAAAGATACAAAAAAGCAGAAGAAAAGAGTTTTATAGCAAAAAAAAAAAAAAAAAAAAAAAAAAAAAAAAAGATGGAGAATAAATTCATGTTTATCCTTTTAATTAATTGGTTATGCTTAATTCCAATAATGCTTTTCATCTTTTATATCTATGTTCTTTATTCAATTTACCAAAAATAACCTTCTTAACATATAAATTACTTTATGTCGTTTCTTTTTAATGTCCACTTTAACCTTTGAGTATTTTAAAATGACCATTTTACCCTTAGTGCAAAATAGTACTCTTTTATAAGTTTTCCAAAAAAAATTCAATATAAACAGGATAATTTCTATTAGAGATTTTTAAAAGTACCTCTGTAGGTATGACTTTTCTCCCTCTTTAAAAGAATTTTGTCTTGAAATTCAAGAAAATAACTAAGGAAAACGGTATCCCATATCCTGTTCTGCCTCTCAAGTGGTTTCTTCTGCTTTATGATTTATTCATAGAACTTTTACTAATGGAATTTGTTTATTTCAAAGCTGTTTAATTTTGTGATCCGATATTTGCATTAGTTATTCCTCAGAAACCAAGTTATCTACTAACTCAATTTCTTCTATATTTGGTATATGTGAAAGATCTCTACCATATCTTTGAAGCAATGATACGTGAAACACATTATGCACTCTATCTATGCTCGAAGGAAGTATGAGTTTATAGGCCACTTTAGCTACTTGTTCTAGAACCTTGAATGGGCTAATAAATTATGGTGCAAGTTTTTCTAATTTGACAAATCTTATAACTTGCTTATAAGGAGCTACTTTCAAAAATACATTACCACTACCCACTTGAAACTTTATATCTCTTTTTTTGCTTGTCTTATGATTGCTTCAGTCTACTTCTAATCAATTTAACATTTTCAATCATCTTCTAAATTATTTCAAGCCCTAAGGATTGATGTAGGCTAATCTTTTCTCCTACATCATCTCAATGAAGCGATGATTTACGCTTCCTTTCATAAAGTGCCTCATATGATGCCATTTTGATTATGGCTTGAATATTATTAACATAGGTAAATTGTAGTAGTGGTAGAATGTCATACTAAGTTGTCTTATAATCCATACAATAAGCTCTTTACATATTCTATAAAATTTGATTGACTTTTTTAGTTTGGTCATCTATCAGTGGCTGATAGGCTGAATTGAATGCTAATCATGTACCTGAGATTCACTATAAACTATTTCAAAAAGTTGAGATAAATCTAACATCTCAATCTGACTCTATTGTCTTAGGTACCCTATGTAATTTATTAATCTCTCCTAGGTAGATTTGACCTAACTAATCAGATGTCATGTTATCTGTAATAGCCCAAGGGTAGAACTGTTTTTTTAGGTTCTAAATCCAAGGGTAAAAGAGAGATTTCCTTGTTAGGAAAGAATTTGAGAAGGTTCAAGGGTAGAAGAGCCTTTTAGAAGCCTTTTGTGGCTTGTACATGACCCAAGGATAGAACTGTCTTTTTAGGTTCTGAATCCAAGGATAAAAGAGAGATTTTCTTGTTAGAAAAGAATTTGAGAGGGTTTAGGGGTAGAAGAGCCTTTTAGAAGCCTTTTGTGGCTTGTACATGGGTATTCTGGGAGGAATATTTCGTGTATGCGCAAAGGTGGGTGGAAATTGAGATTTTCCACTGCACACACGACCGTGTGCCTAGGACACACGACCATGTGTCTTGACTTTTAGCTATATATATGTTTTATTTTCAGTTGCACGCAGTTTCAGCTATATATATGTTTTGTTACCAGATGTTTGACTTGTCAACAGATCAAGGTAGAGCATCAGAGGCCTTCTAGGTTATTACAGCCATTGAGGATTCTTGAGTGGAAATGGGAGAGTATCTCTATGGATTTCATTTCAGGACTTCCTAGAGTGTAGCATGGGTACAACAGAATATAGGTAATAGTAGACAGACTGAGTAAGTCTACTCACCTTTTACCGATCAGAGAGGGCATGAGTATAAATCAGTTGGGTCGTTTATATGTCAGAGAAGTGGTCAGATTACATGGGGTTCCCAGAGACATAGTATTAGACAGAGATTCGAGATTTTTGTCCACTTTCTGGGGTAGTTTACAGAGAGCATTGGGAACCAGGCTTCATTTTAGTTCAGCCTATCACCTGTAGACAGATGGTCAAACTGAGAGAATTAATCAGATCCTAGAGAACATGTTAAGAGCCTATTGCATGGATTTTCAAACTAATTGGGTTAATTTGCTATCATTGATGGGGTTTACCTATAACAACAGCTATCAGTCTACTATTTAGATGGCACCTTTCGAAGTCTTATATGGTAGGAGGTGCAGATCACCACTATATTGGGATGACAGTGGGGCCAGAGATGACCCAGTTGATGATTGAGTAGATTAGAGTTATTAGGCAGAGAATAAAACAGGCCTAGGATCGTTAGAAAAACTATACAGATCTGAGGCATAGGGACATAGAGTTTGAGATTGGAGACCATGTGTTTCTAAAAGTTACTACCTACAGACATGTCTTAAGATTTGGTAGAAAAGGCAAGTTAGCTCCAAGATTCATTGGACCATATGAGATTCTGGAGAGGGTAGGCAGAGTTGCTTACAGATTATCTCTTCTAGCCAGTTTGGACAGAATCCATAATGTGTTTCATGTGTCTCAGCTGAAGAAATATGTAAGCGATCTGTCTCATGTGTTAAAAGTTCAAGATCTAGAGTTATCAGATGACTTGAGTTATCAAGAAATCCCAGTTCAAATTTTGGACTACAGAGTAAAGACACTTAGAAACAGAGAAATTCTCCTAGTTAAAGTTCTGTGGAGAAGTCAGAGAATTGAGGAAGCTACATGGGAAGTTGAGGTTGAGATAAGAGATACATTCCCTAATTTGTTTAGGTAATTTCGGGGATGGAATTTTTATTAGGGGGAGAATTGTAATAGCCCAAGGGTAGAACTGTATTTTTAGATTCTGAATCTAAGGGTAAAAGAGAGATTTCTTTGTTAGGAAAGAATTTGAGAGGGTTCAGAGGTAGAAGAGCCTTTTAGAAGCCTTTTGTGGCTTGTACATGGGTATTCTAGGAGGAATATTCTGTGTATACGTGAAGCTGGATGGAAATTGAGATTTTCCACTATACACACGACCGTGTGTCTTGCCTTTTAGCCATATATATGTTTTATTTTCAGTTGCACGTAGTTTTAGCTTTCCAGTTTTCATTTTCTTCTTCTTCCCTCATCTCCAGTGAACCCTAGGGTGATTGAGAGAGATCCCCCAGCAGCTCAATTCCAGATTAGAGATCCAGAAGCTTCCAGAGAGAGAGGTCAAGCTTCTATGGCACGAGGTAAGTGTTTTCCTTACATGTTTCACTGTGTTCAGAGCATGTTTTGTTGTTTTCAGCTTATAAGAACTATTGTGTGTTTGTTTGAGATGTTATCAGCATGCTTGAGCTTGAGTTGATGCATTATTGGATGATTAAGTGGCCCTTTCCATGATTTATATGTGTATATCCTGTATACATGTTGATGATATGTGTTGTGATTGAGATGATTATATGATGAATATATGCATGCTAGCAGTAGTCGAGAGTGTTTATGTTTGATGATTTGGAGTGTGGATGAGTTTGGTGTGGGAATTTCTGGATTTCCAGACATAATCTACAGAATATGGGTTGAGCACACGTGGTCAGGGTGTCGAATCCCTGTATTCATCAGTCTGGCCAGCATAGCAAATATTTTCAGATACAGTACTTTCTAATACAGTTTTCAACATATACTATATGTATATATTCAGGATCTTTGGATCACAACTTTTATTATCAGAAAGAGTTTTCAGAAAAGAATGTTTTTCAGAAAATCAGGCCTACGGGCAAGTTTTATGGTTTTTAGCATATACATGACATCAGTATATACATGTCATGTTATGTACAACATCTTATGAGAAACAGAACATAATACAACAAAGAATAATATAGAAAATAGATATAATTTGGTATATAAAGAGAATCAGAATAAGAAAACAGTAACGCAGAATCTCCTACGTGACAAGTCACGTAGTCAGTTTGTTTTGACCTGCGAGTGTTTGAGTTTGGAAACGCTTGCTGAGTGACTTTGTCACTCACCCATTCTTCCCTGTTTCCTTTTTGTAGGTCAGTGAGTAGAGAGTGGCTGAGCTGGAGCGAGACAGCTATGAAATTTTGGGGATATGGCTTGGCAGTAGCAGATAGCATGTTGGGTTGTATGTTTGTACTTATTTCTCATGTATATATGTGTGTATTATATCTTAATATACACTATATGACTAGTATGCTTTATACATGAGTAGTCTGGGGTTTCACGCTTATATTTCAGTGTATTTTAATTTATTACTATAGTAAATTATATTTACAGTTTCTTTTTATAAATAAATTTTTGATTCAACAACAGCAATAGTCCTTTTACTGTAGAGATTCCCGTCTCAGGTATATTTTATTTATAAAGTTACAGTACATTCCGTAGTGCATAATAACCTGGGGTGGGGGTCGCTACATTATCTTTTACTAGAATAAAATGTGTTGTTTTGGTCAATCTGTCCACTACTACCCATAGAGCATTATGCCCTTTCTGAACTCAAGGAAGATCAGTAATAAAATCCATCGAAATAACCTTCCACTTTTATTTAAGAATACAAAAAGGATGTAGCATCCCAAATGGTATTTAATGTTCGGCTTTAACCTGTTAGCATATTAAACATTTGGCCATATAATCCCTGATATCATTTTTCATCCCATTCCACCAAATAATGTTTCTTCAAGTCTTCATACATATTTACTCCCCCAAGATAAAAAGTACATGGTATATCATGAGCTTTACTCAATAATTTCTTCCTCAAATTCGTGTCTTAAAGAACACACACATGGTTTCTAGATTTTAGAATGTCATCTATCAATTGATACTCTCTCTCTTTCGACCATCAAGTATTTACTATTTCACTTTTTGACACCATTTATCATTCAATTATTTTTCTTTAATTTCTTCTAGTAGAATAAGTTGAATTTCTAATCTAGTAACTTTACCAATCACTATTTCAATTCGTTCTCTGAGAAATTCTCTCTATAATTCTTTTTATGTTATAATTTGGGAAATGGGAATGTTTTTACTTAGTGCATCGGTTACCATATTAGCTTTACCTAGTTGATAACATATGTCACAATCATAGCCCTTAACAAAATCGAACCACTTTTACCGTCTCATATTCAAAACCTTTTTAGTGAAATAATACTTTAAGCTCTTATGATCAGTATAGATATTACATTTAACTCTATATAAGTAATGTCTCTCGATTGTTAATAAGGAAACCATGCTACCAATTCTAAGTCAAGGGCAGGCTATCGTATCTCATAGTCTTTTAACTCTCGAGAAACATATGCAATTACTCTTTCTTTTTGCATCAACATAACTTCTGAGCCATTAAGCTAGGTGTCGTAATAAATATTATTATCTATACCTTCCTTTAGAAGCACTAAAATAGGGGTAACTTTCAATCACCGTTTTAACCTTTTTAATTCTTGAAAACTGTTTTTAAAAGTATGGGACCACTAAAATGGTATATGTTGTTTTGTATGAGTAATAAGTAGCTTGGCTAATTTAGCAAAACCTTTTACATATCTTCTATAATATCTAGCCAAATCTAATATACTTCTTCTTTCACTATTCTTAGTCACCACCATTCAAGAATCATACTGCTTTGTATGGGTAATAAGGGTCTACTGATATACCCTCTTTAAAGATCATATACCCTAAAAATATCACTGTCTAACCAAAATTCATATTTCAAGAATTTGGCATACAATTGTCTTTTTCTTAGTGACTATAGCATAAATCTCAAGTGTTATTTATGCTTATCATGAGGCATTAAGCATCACCATGAACTCATAATGCCCATACCAAGTTTGAAAAATTGTCTTAGGTATATCATTTTTAATAATTCTCACTTGATGATAACCCAGCCTTAGATCAATTTTGGAAAATACTAAAATTTCTTGAAGTTGATCAAATAAATCATTAATATGAAGTAATAGGTATTTATTCTTAGTAACCTGTTTTTTTTTTTCTTTATAAACAATATGAAGACTTCCTATGGTGAATAACTAAGTTGTCAAATACCTTTATGTAGAAGTTCTTGCAACTGTTTCTTTAATTCCCAAAGTCTAGCTAGAGTTATTTGGCATAGAACCTTAGAAATCAGTACATAACTAGTATCTAATTCAATTTTGAACTTAATTTCCCTTTTAAAAGCTAATTCTAGCAAATCATCTAGAAAGACATCTGAATAAACTCAAACCACTGACACATCTTATACAACTAAACCCGATGCCTCTCTTTTATACACCATATGCGTTATAAACTCAATAATTTTTAGGTTTAACATTGTTAATCATAGTCGTCATCAAATAACCCTTACTAAAGCTAAATTTATTTCTATTATCCAAATTAAATCTAGCTATTTTTTCTTTGACAATCGATCTCGAAACCATATTTTTCTAGAAAATTCATATCTAGACTTACATCAAAATTAGGCATATCAAACTTAATAAGATCCACATTTAGATCTCACCCTTGAATAATTATAGAATCTTTTGGGAGTACCTCAATAGTCATTATACTATCACCATCAGGTAGCTCTTTCTTAATAGGTTGAATAGCTCTTAGGGGTACTACATCAACCCACTTAATAATTAGGTGAAAAAAAATGAATGTTGTGGCTCTTAAATCTATCAATGCATGTAAAAGGAGAATATGGATAAGTAACTGACCAATCATAACTAATAAGCTAGCATCTATTTGACTTTGAGTCATTATAAAACTCGAGCATTATTATCACTCACTATTAAGGTTGTTGAGGCTAATGTTGATGCTAGTGGTAAAATAACTCTACAATCCATTTTCAAATATGTCTACTATACTAATAACATACATTGTGTCCGATATAACACTCCTCTCAAGGACTTTTCCCATAAATCAAACATTGTGGAGGAATAGAAACTACTATGGCATCAATAGGTCTCTACCGTTTGTTCCTCTAGTTTTTCTTATTTCTTTTTTGCTAAAATTTTCTTTTACTGTTATTGTCTTGAAAACTAAAAACTTCAGTACTACTTTTGGGCACTATAAGGGTAAAGAATCACTAGATCTAACTACCATCAATGTACTACTCAGTAACTTATTAACATAAACTTTTGTTGTCAATGCTTAAACTAAGGCCTCAGTTTGAGTCAAAGGTGGCTATGGACCTATTATAACATGTAAGGCTATTGCTAGATTGAGGCCTTGCATAAATCTCTCTAGCTTAAGTTGTGGCATACTTATAAACTAAGGGCAAAACTAGCAAAAACATTAAACCAAATAGAATACTTCTTCACTATCACACTACCTTGCTGTAAAGTAATAAATTCATAGACCTCTACCACTTTCATAGCTGATGTCATATATTTAGCTTTAAACATTCATCTGAAATCTCCCCAAGTCATGGTGTATACATCATGAGTCTACTTAACCAACTCTCACTAGATACAAGCATCTTTTTTAACAAAAAAATTGGTATAACCTTTTCCTGATCTATCGTAGGAAGCATATCTAGTATGCCTTTTACTATCTTAATCCAATCATCAACTATTATAGGATCTATCATAGCCCAAAACTTTAAAGGTTAATGCTAACCAAGCAACCCATAAATTGGCTCAATCCTCCTCTAAATTATTGGAGGCTATGGTACACTAGTACTAATATTTATTTCCTGCTGCACCATTTTAGAAACAAGTATAGCCACTAGAACTTTAGGTGCTAGTCTTATTGTACTCTCGAGTGTAAGTCCCTTTTGCCTTTCTTGTAACTTTTCTTAATTAAATTAGAACACCCGTCTCATATAAACATAAACCTACTACTTTCGATGGGTTTAATGTTTCACCCACTATAGGCTTACCCCGCCTGTAGGATCTAGTCACTCATCACATCTGTAACCATTTATTAAAAACATGATTAATTAACTTTTCAAAGTTATTACTAATATAACTCCAAAAGTAAAAGAAAACTTATGATAGCCAATCTTAAGGAGGTTATCACATGGCATGACAATAAGCTATAACACTTAACTAAAATCTCATATCTAATCCTTTATTGGAAAACATCTAACATTCCCAGAACTTAATTTTGATACAAAAATGTAAACCCTCCCTAGTTAAGCTATTTCTAAAGAAAAATGTTTAAAATTTCTCCAGAAACAACACAACTTGAAAGAAATTTTCTCTTTATCCTGTTCATAAAAATCATAGTAAACACTTCTAATAACGTAATTTTAAGTTACTAGTCTGACCAAATGAATAGATTTACACAACATAATACATCATAACTACCAATTGAGATAAAACATGATTCATTGTTTACCATGATACAACAACAAAAAATGTAATGATGTTTCCTAGATAATATATTTTATTTACAACTCAAACGTCATAAACTTATATATTTCACATGAAAATATATATACAATATCCTAAAACTAAAATATATCTCTATAATTTCAAAAGAGAGGCATACCATGTCTAGTGCCCATGTCATGACTTTTCTAACCATTACTTATCAAGTACCTACAAAATAAATGAAATCTAAAAGAATAAGCACTAATGACTCAGTAAGTAAATCATATTGGTTATGCATTTATCCCTATTAAATCTTATTTAATCATTATAAATTCTTACCCATAAACTGATATAATAATTATGTAGGCGTGATAAATGACATGCATGACATAATTCATATATAATATATTTTATAGTATGCATGCATAACTTTAAAAATCATGCTTACGAATTTTTCATTTCTTTCTGAAAACTGTTTTTGCTTGCCAATTGGAGTGAACTGAGGCATGGATTCAGAACTTTGGCCATATGAGCAATATAACTATCTATGTACAATTCTCATCCTACTTGTACACTATAGACTATATAATACATTTGAATCTAAAGTTACTCCTTTTGGTGACGTACATGTAAAGGTACTCATAAGCTCCTCATCACAATGGTCCACTGGAAAAAATGTTTTACAAATTACATACTTTTTTTATGTATTTTCACTAACTTAAAACTTAAATTTATAAATATGAATATGTTTGGAAAATTTAAGTTTATAAATAAGAAAATGTTCTTCTATAAATGTTATATGACTTAATAAGATATGAAAAGTATGTATATGAATATGTATGCAATGATATATCCCTTGCTTAGTTATCATACGTCTCACATAATTTTTTACATCTTGTATTAGTATTATTCTACTCAATATCTTCTCATCCACAATATATCTTCCTACATTATTAATACAAGGATAAAAATGATAGTTTGTAAAGTGTGGCTCATACTAGTTTACTAACATTACTAACTTTTATGTTAATGTCATAATCTTTATCATTTAAGCTTAATTAAAATAAAATACACCACATCATAGTCATTCTATCTCATTATACCATATTCAAGTTTAAATACCTTATCAAGATTCTCACCATACATATATAAACATATCTTATCCATATCATATGCTCAATTATATAACACCAAAATTACACCAACTCTAATTTTTCTTTATCCAGTCGAATTTTCCCTTAATTACACTAATTAATTTCTTTCAAATTTAATCTTATATCATTAAATCTAAATAATATAACCATTATTTATACAATTAACCATCAAAACTAACAATTTCAATTACTTTTTTCTTTTACCTTAAACCCTAAGACAAGGAACTTGATTCCTGCAATCAAATTTACTTATCGTTAAGGTTTTTTTCTTTTTTATTTTTTCTTCTTCCTTTGAATAATTTCCTTCCTTCTAAATTCGTAAACCATCATTAAATATTTAGAACCTTACTTAATACATAAAAATTCAACATTTTTATGCAAAATTCTTACCTTAGTAATAATATTAAAGAAATCCTTAAAATCCTTACAAATTTTTCTCATAAATTCACTTGTTTTCCTTATAAAATTAAAAAAAAAGATATGAGAATTAAAGAAAGGGAGAAAATTTTACTGCAAGAAGAATATAATGAAGAATAAATTCATGTTTATCCTTTTAATTAACTGGTTATGTTTAATTACAATAATGCCCTCATATTTTCCGTAAATTACATTTATGTCTTTTGTTCAATTTACCAAGAATAACCTTCCTATCATATAAATTACTTTATGTTCTTCATTTTTAATGCCCTCTTTATTCTTTGAATCTTTTTGAAATAACTATTTTAACTCTAGTGAAAAACATTACTTTTTTATATATTTTTCAAAAGAATTTTCAATAAAAACAATTAAGGGTAATTTTTATTAGGGATTTTTAGAAGTATCTAAGTGTGGGTATGATAGCTACACCCATGCCTATACATGCACCTTATGATCCCATGACACAGATGATTGGATTAATGCCACATAAAGACTAATGAAGCCGCAAATTAAGTTATGTTATAAACCTTGCACGGTTTAATTTTATTTTTCACTGTATGTAATTTCTAACTATCAAGGGATCTCAAAAAGTGATCGTATTCATGTATGCATGTGTTTATATTATTTATATTTATTGTTTCATACATATTGAGTGAATTTGCTTGGTGTATAGACATGCATTAAATTTTGTTATCTATTATATTGAGACAATACTTGTATACATGCCCCTTGATCCTGACATATGGGATGTTGTAGAATTATCCAAGAATAAACATATGGGATGTAAAAGTATAAAAAGATATAAATAAGCATGTAATGTTATTGAGAGAAAGGATAAATAAAAAATCATGATGATATTTGCTATGTGCTAAAATTACACAATAGTTATGAGATGAAACACTAAGGATAAGATTACCCTATATGCATGTTTTGGTGCCTAACAGGTCACCTACTTACTAAGTATTTTCACACGCATGCATTCATTTATGTTGTTCAACATCTAAGAGAGGATTAAGCAGGGCTACAAGCAAATATGTGGTTAACTAGCATGGATGCATAAGGGGCATATATGTTGTTTTATACTATGTGCATTTTACTATGTTATGGATTTTATGGTATTTTTATGTTCATATAACACTCATTTTATTATATTTATGATGTGATATCTTTTACACACTTTTTTTATGAAGTGGTTCATGTTTGTATTTAATGTCATTATTTGTTGTATTGAACAAAAAAGTATTTATGGATTTTAAGAATTTCAAGTAAATAGATTTTTTTTATGCGGACTTGTTGTCTTGAAGACTTTTAGAAATTGGAATATGATAAATACCTTAGAAAAACTAAAAAGGTTTTGGTTCAACCAGATTGCAATCGTATAAAAACTAAGTTCACAAAACTTCAACTCCTAATCTACCAAATTACAACTTTATAGAAACTAAATAAATAAAACCTTAATCTTGATTAAAATTATAAGATAGACTAATTCTTGTAGAGTTTGTTCGATTTAGTCTAGAGTAACAAGGATTTGCTAACAAATGAGCACTCTTCAATTTGAAATAATTTCATAATTTTGATAAACTGAATAAAGCTGTTTAATGTTGCAATTAGTAGGATTTAATAATCCTAAATTAATTAGGATTGGAATTTAATTAATCCTAACTAAATAAAACAACTTAAGCAATTAAACAATTAAACAAATAAAATAAAAAGCGAAAAAAAAAAAAACTACAGACGCGAAACTGAAAACGAGCTAATTATGTTTTATGGAAGAAATGTTTGTCTTGCCGCAGCGCAGGCTCTGGACGCATGCTCTTCTTGCTTGGGTTGTTCCCTGGCCTTTGTGCATCCGTTGAAGCTAGACGTGGCGTGCTCTAGGGCTGGTTTTGCATTTTTTTTTTCTTCTTTTATTTCCTTTTCTTCCTTCTTCTCATTTTTTTTTCTTTCTCCTTTCTTTTCTTCTTCTTCAAATTCGTTGGAATCTTCGTCGAGTCTGTAAAAAATGATGTGTATGGAGAGGAATAAAGAATATTTGGTGAAATGAAATCTGTTGTATATTTCTGAAAATCATGTACATAATATATACACATATACAAGAGTCAATCAAATCTTTTTCTTAGGCTAATGATATGTGATCCACCTATAATAGGATTTGATCTAAGCTAGATAAGGTAAGTCTAGATAAGATAAGTCAACTAACTATTCAATACAAGAATATTTCTTTCTAAGCTAAGGTAAGTCAACTTAACTAATACAAAATATTTCTTAATAGAGTCTTTCACAACTTCTGACAATTCCTTTGAGCCCTTCCATGGTTCCTCCGAAACCTTTGATGATGCCTTCAGATCACTGTCTATGCCTTTGAACCCTTTGACTTGAATTCTTCGAATTCCATCGAAATCAAGCTCTTTTATGGTTGAACTTGAATCTACTCGAGTCCAATTTCACATGGTCATCCTCTTCCACCACCTCGAATATCCGAACACATACGAATCTAAATAATGTTTCCTTGCCCTTTTTTATTATTGCTTTCGTACTTCGACACTTTTGGAAGCTAACACAGATCCTTGGAAATATGATCTGAACCTTTCCCAGGTTATATCACATCATTTTTGGATTGGTATTCTACTCCGAAGAAGAGTGTTACATCTGATCAATAAGGATGAGGCGAAGATGATCAAAGCCAATATAGAATTAATTGTGAATATATTTAACTATTTAAAAATTCACTCAGCGACGTGAATGCAATTTACTTGAAGATTTCAAAAAGTTTTATCTTCCCTTCTTACTTCCTCTGGAAAAAAAAAAAAAAGAAGTCTGTCATATTAGTCTCTAATCTCTGAGACCTTCAAAAAGGTCAGAATCGCACCATCTTTCAGTGAGGGTAAAAAATTATCAAATGTATGAATCTAACTTTCACGCTTGAATTTCAATTTTTAGTTTTTGTATTTAGATGTTCATCATTTTCATGACATCCACGAGCTAGTTTAATTTTGAAGAAGATGATGAAGTTGAAGAAGAGGAGCTGAATTACATTAAGTTCTTAAATTTTTTATCCTACTTGTTTAAATTGTATATGAAATTATTATTGCCATTAATTTGAACTACTGTAGTTTGAATGTTTTGTTGACACACTACCTTATTTGTGGCAGAGGTATATTTTATCTACGTAATTAATGTTTTTTTTTACGTTACTATGCTGTTTTATGAAGCCAATATAGATAAATTTATGATTAGTTTAAGGTAGGGTTAATTTTGAATTGAATTAAATATAAAAAGATATATTTATGTTTGATTTATTTGTTATTGGTTTGGTTTATATTCGGATTTGTATTTATCAAATTTTTATTGTAAGATTTTGATGCAGCTTTGGATTCAAAAGTTGAATTCATATTTAATTTATATTCGTATTTGTATTCACGTTCAATTTATATGGTTCTTATTTATATTATATTAAAAAATTATAATAATTAAAATATAATTAAAATATTTTCAATTTAAATTTAGGTTCGTATGATTCGTACTCAAATTTATATTTATAAATTTTTAAAATCATAGTTTAAATTCGTATTTGTATTTGAATAATTTATTTCAAACTTATTCAAATCGAATTTAAAAATAAATTTAAATATATTTAATTTAAATTTAACCTTAATTTACTGCTCATTATAAAATGGAAGTGGTTTGAGGGCAATGGTTGGCTAACGGACCAAAGAATTTGCTATCATGCTTTGTTTCGCAAGTTTTATTTTATAATTTACGTAGACGACTTAATGGTATTAAACATTGTTCAAAATCCTCAGCGTAGAGTACTATTTCGAGATTTTACTAGACGACTTAATGGTATTAAACATTGTTCAAAATCCTCGGCATAGAGTACTATTTTGAGATTAACAGTAAAGGTATTTAATTTTTATTTTTTAAATAAAATTTTGATAAGTTTTTGAGACTATTTACTTTTGTTTTTCTTAACATATGGTTTTAACAGAGGGATGAGAAATTATATTTTTCAAATTTAAAAAGTGAACAGCAATGTCATCAGTGTTAGGGTGGAACATGTTATTCAGCTTAAATTTGAAGTTTAATTTCAGGAAAATTGACCAATTAATTAATTATTTTTGATGGCTCAAAATGAAGCCATATTAGCCGGAGCCCAAGCAATGACTTTAGCCACCAAAATAAAGTTATCAATTCTCTCCATCGTCATCATCATCTCTCTCTCACTTAAACTCGTCTATAAAAAACCTAAACCACCATTGTATTCTCAACAAAAACAAGAAGAAAGTGAGCTCTTTCTTCACATCCCCTCATATCTATCTTCTCTCTGCGTTTGGCTCCCTTCTCTCTATGTAACTGTTGTTTTGGGTCTATCAAACAACGAAACAAAACAAAAATATAACCTAATCGAAAGCTGCACATCATCGGTTGTTACACAGAGAAGCTAAATAATAATAATAATAATAACAATTTTGATACTTACACATAAAAGTCATGGGGTTTCTTCATAAGCTCTGGGACGAAACGCTTGCCGGACCTGCACCGGAAACGGGGCTTGGCAAACTAAGGAAGTACAAGTCATTTTCCGGGACTAGATCTCAACATTCACCGGCTATTAATCGAGCCGATGATATCGTGGTTACAAGAAGTATTATGATTCTTAGAAGTAACTCTAATTTTAGAAACTTACCCTTGGATCCTGGCTCTACACCGGAATCTCCTGCTGGGCCTCCCACTCCCAGAACTCCTTTGTCACGTAAGTGCTTTCGTCTTTCTCCATCAACATGTAAATATCTGTTGTTTGTTTCCTAATGAACATGAAGGAAAATGAAACTTCAAAGATCTCCGGAATTTTCTCCTTTCTTTGTTATTTTCAGGGTAGTTTTTATTTGAATTCATGTGACTTTCTTGGTAGTTTGAGCTCCTTATGGTTACATGTCCGTTGTTTCCTGTGTCCCAAATATTGTAGAGTTCGACAGCACTCTAGTTTCGATCTATGACTTGATAATAAGTAGATTTCTGGACCAGCTTCTGATATAAACTAGGAAATTAATGTTGTTTGTGATGGATTTGTGCAGCGGGGACACCAGGAGGGGATTTCAAGAAATTTACGAGAAGAAAATTATCAACAGAGGCATTAGAACCTGATGCTGAGCCTAGAAGTCTGACTATTTACGATTGGTTATTTCTCTTTTATTGTTTTGTTTAATAAAAAACAATTCATGATGAATCTCTTTATAGAACAAATTACATGATCTATGTAAACCTATAATATTATTTCACGCTCCTAACGAGTATCTGTGGTATGATGTTCGTGTTACAGGATCGTGATAAGTGGGTTGGATCGTTGAGGAGAGTTAAAAATGGCGATTTGGAAGAAAGAATCGGCAGCAACACACTTTTGTACATAGAGAACCGTATCTTTGTAGAAATTATGTCTAATATGTATATAAATATGTTGCCTTTCAGCTGAACCAATCAATGATGCTTCTTGGAGTTTCAGAGAGAGGGAATTCAGAAGAGTTAATTTGCTTGGTAACTGGGAGTTTAATTTTCTTTCCCTCTCTCTCTCTCTCTCTCTCTCTCTCTCTCTTTTTTAATTTTCTTTTGTGTTGATGAGGACGAAGACCTTTTTGTATTATCATGTGGTTTGGTCTGGTGGTTTGCAGTTTGGTTTTGGTTTTTTGTACATATGGATTGTGCACTCTGAATCCTCTTTCAATGAAATTAGACTGAATCTTTTTGCATCTGAAATTAATTAGCTGCGTAAAATTTCGCACTTGATTGTCGTTATAATATTATTTTATTGAATCAAATTGATTGAAATTATATCTCAAAACATGGTAAGGCAATCAACATATCCTATTTTTTATTTAAGAATTAATTCGAGTTTGGAAACAAATTCTCAGAAACTTCTAGTTTTGCATAGTGTTTGTTTTTTCATGTATAAGTTATTATTCAAAGACTTAATTAGAACTCTTTTGGTGATCTTTAAGGATATCAATACTCAAAGCTTACTTGATACTATAAGATAATTAGGCTTTTGTGATGGTTTTTTAGCGAAGTTTAAAACACCACTAAAACCCTTCAAATAACAAGATTTAGCAGCGTTTTTGTGAAAACGACGCTACATACGCCTCCAAAACCTGAGGCTATATTGATGTTTATAAAACGTCGATATATCTCATTAAAAAACTCCAGTATAGCCCCTATAATCCTATAAAAATCATGCACCCTTCTTCTTCTTTCCAATTTCTTCCCGTCGTAGTAGCTTCTGCTCTCTATCATCGGTTCGCATTATGAGAATTTTTGGTGCATTTCTAAACGGATTTTCGACGTTTTTTCTCCCGTTGGTGCCTAAAACTTGTTTCCTTATTCAGTTAGCCTCCTAATTTGCTCTAAAATCAGTAAGTGTGTTTAAAACTTTTGTCTGGTTTAGTGAAGAAATATTGCATTTTTGTTATTCATTAATGTTTTACTTAATTGTTAAGCAAGTTATTAAAATCTAGCCGATTTGAGGACTGGTTTGTATGTGTTGTTGAAGTGTTAGATTAAAATCCACTAAAATATTGAATTGTTATGTATATTTGTTATATATTTATTTTTAAATTAAAATCCTAATATTCTTGTATATTTTAGATTGAGTAAATTATGGAAACTCTTAGATGGGAATTAAAAAAAATTCACATTTTAAAATAGTTTGATTTAATTTATGTTAAATATTTATAGTATTGGGTAAATATTATTGGTTAAATTCAGAAAATAATATTGAAACTTTAGCAAATTATAGTATATTTATAATATTGGGTAAATTGGATTTAGACAAAATAATATTGATTAAATTCAGAAAATAATATATTGCCTAGTATTGGGTAAATATTATTGATATTAAATAATTAATATTTTTGTATATTTTAACTTAAGCAAATAATGAAAACTCTTAAATGGAAATTGAAAAAAAGTTCACATTTAAAAAAAATTCACTTTAGTTTCTGTTATATACTTATAGTATTAGGAAAATAGTATTGATTAAATTAAAAAATGAATATTGAATTTTTGGATGTTAAATAATTAATATTTTTGTATATTTTTAATTAAGAAAATTATGGAAACTCTTAGATGGGAATTGATAAAAAGTTCACATTTAAAAAAATAATACTTTAGTTTATGTTATATACCTATAGTATTAAGTAAATACAATAGATAAAATTAAAAAATCAATATTGATTTTTTGGATATTAAATAATTAATATTCTTGTATATTTTAAATTAAGTAGATTATGGAAACTCTTAGAATGGAATTAAAACAAAATTCACATTTAAAAAAAAATTCACTTTAGTTTATGCTATATATTTATAGTATTAGGTAAATATTATTAATTAAATTTAGAAAAAAAATATTAAATTTTTGGATATTAAATAATTAATATTTTTGTATATTTTAATTTAGTCAAATTATGGAAACTCTTATATGGGAATTGAAAAAAGTTCACATTTAAAAATATTCACTTTAATTTATGTTATATACTTATAGTATTAGGTAAATATTATCGATTAAATTAAAATTTTAATATTGAATTTTTGAATATTAAATAATTAATATTCTTGTACATTTTTAATGAAGCAAATTATGAAAACTCTTAGATGAGAATTGAAAAAAAGTTCACATTTTAAAAAATTCACTTTAGTTTATGTTATATACTTATGGTATTAGGTAAATACTATAGATTAAATTACAAAATCAATATTGAATTTTTGGATATTAAACAATCAATATTCTTGTATAAATTAAATTAAACAAATTAATGGAAACTCTTAGATGGGAATTAAAAAAAAAAATTACTTCAGTTATGCTATATATTTATAGTATTAGGTAAATATTGTTGTTTAAATTAAAAAAATTTATAATGAATTTTTGGATATTTAATAATTAATATTCTAGTATAGTTCGAATTAAACAAATTTTGGGAGCTCTTAGATGGGAAATAAGCAAAAATTCATTTAAAAAAAAAAATTCACTTTAATTTAGGTTATATATTTATACTATTAGGTAAATATTGTTGCTTAAAATAAAAAATGAATATGAAATTTTTGGATATTAAATAATTAAAATTCCGTTAATATTCTTGATTAACTTGAGTAATTAACTAATTAAATAATTTTAATATGTAGATATTCACATTTTATTTTTGATAACTCTAAAATTGGAAAATAAAAAAAAAAAGCTCACGTTTTATTATTAAAGTTAACGGATGAGTATTTGAATGTTAATATAACTAATAAATGTTACGTGATAGGATTCATTTGGTGTTTGCATAAGGTATATTTTTAATTGTGTAATTATTTGTCAGTACGTTGTTATGGATACTCGCAAGTTTATGAGCTGGATGAATTTTGATGCAGTTACAACAGCATTTTTAGAAGGGTTGAATAGTTTCCTTGATTTTACATTTCAAGGTAAATTAAGTACTGACAAGGTTTCATGTTCTTGTAAAAAACATGTTAATTACTACTACAAAAATCGGATAAAATTATATGACCATTTGGTGGTTCATGGATTTATGGTTAGGTATACGACTTAGTTTTGTCATAGTGAATCTATGGTCACACAAGAGTCAACCTTAAGTGTCCAAGTACAGAAAGAAATGAGTACAGCTAATGACATGATAGAAATGTTACATGATATTTTTGGGGTATCTAGATAGCATTTCGATGCATGTAATCATGGCAGAGATGCAATTGCGCCCAATGTCGATGATACTATGATGGAAGAAAATATGAACCATTTTGTTAGAGAAACGGAAGATTCAGGAAATTAATGGAAGATGCTAAGGAAGAATTATATCCAGGGTGTGAGAATTTCACTAAACTGTCCTTCATTTTGTATATCTATAATTTAAAATGTTGTTATGGTTGGTCTAGCGAATCGGTTGATGTTTTAATTAAGCTTTTAAAAGATACTTTTCCAAAGGGTGAGACACTACCGAACTCTCTTCATGAAACCAAAAAGATTATTGAAGCCTTAGGACTTAAATATGTGAAAATTCATGTTTGTCCTAATAATTGTATGTTATTTTGGAAAGAAAAGACTTCTGATGACTTATGCTCTGTTTGTGGGGCATCTCGGTGGAGAAATTCTGAGGTTGCTTCATCTAGTGCCATGGGAATTTCCAATTTGGTCAAGAAAAAACAAATTCCTTTGAAAGTGTTACATTATTTTCCTATCAAGCCGAGACTTCAAAGATTATTCATGTCTCCAAAAACTTCAAAGTTGATGACATGATATGATAAAAATCTTACTAAAGATGGAATTATGAGACATCCGATTGATTGTAGTGATGATGAGCATCTTACTACTAAAATCAAAGCCCTCACACATGATCCAAAGTATATAGCAAAAAGGTTCAAATCTTTTGATCTATATAATGGGTATAGATTTCAAAAGAAGGAATTTGAAAAAGACATGAGTACACAAAATTGTGGAGTTATGGTGGTTGCAAAAATCCAAAGTTATACCAGTATAAGTGATTCAAGGCCAATGTTGGGCAATATGACTTACTATGGTATATTGACTAATATTGTTAAACTCAACTATTATGATGAATTTAATATTATAATATTCAAATGTGACTAGGTTAATGTTACTCACGGTAGAGGGATAACACAAGATGCACAAGGATTTACACTAATAAGTTTTACTCACCTAATTCACATTGATTATCATACACTTGATAAACCTTTTATGTTTACATCTTAGGCTCAACAAGTTATCTTTGTCCAAGATCGAAGAGACGAATAATGGTTTGTTCCTTTGCCCATAAGGCCTAGAGATACCTTTGATTTAAGAGATATTGCAAGCGATGAGGATATTGACGTGAATATAGTTGATGATAGTCTGAATATTCTTTATTCAAAAAGTCAGATAAAGACAAAGATGATGATTTTGTTTTGGTTAGGAGTGATATAGACGACATTTTTATTGATGTGCTTACCGACCAACAACTACGAGATGATGATGACGACTGTGTTAGTTAAGGGTAAACTAAAATTTTATCTTTGATATAACTTGTAATTGAATATATGACATGTGTTATTGATTTTTCCATCTAAATGGTGCAACCTTTTATATATATATTTTTAAGCTTTTTTGTATATTTGCATATGAATTTATAAATAACGAAAACTTTCTTTACAGATTACAGCTTTAAAATGCCAAGAAAAAGAAATATACGAATGGTCTTTGAGGGGTAATCATCTCAAAACACTGAACCACCAACTCAATATCAGGACAGTACACCAACCGAAGTTGGTAAAGGACAACCTAGTATTGAAAGTTATGACATTTTATTATTAATCACGATTATGATTTGTTATTTTTCATCGTATGTGTTACAGGTTAGGACTTAGAAACAAGACGAAGGGGACTAACTTTGATATTGAAACTTTGGAATATGCACTCGGGTGAGAAGGTCATGGTGTAGATCGATGATATAAACCAAGGAGTAGGTCCTGAAGCTTGTGTGCTGGCAAGTTTTCTAGGACTATAGCAAGAAATTATCAGTTGCTCCCTTTAAGTATACAAGATTGGAGGAGAATTCCAACCTCAATGAAAGAAAGGATTCTTGGACTTGTTAAGGTAATATTGCATTATTGTCTATCTATACTGTCACATTACTTATTATGGGCCCAATAACACAAGTTAATGGTAAATTTATTTTTCAGGTAATGTTTACATACCCTCCAGAAGGGGACAAATGGGTGTTACAATCACTAGGTAAGAAATGGAAAGACTACAAGTATTGTAGGACCCGCCGCCACGAGTACCCTCTGCTGTGCTTAATAATAACAATGTCTGGGGAGCTTTTATTAATCGTCTGAAAATATGGGTACCCGCGACGGGAATCCTACGAAAATAAAATAACTGAAACTGTACAATGCTTTACATTTCTATTCACGCGGAAGCTTTTCTGAATATACATCATTATATATATACATCTGAGATATACAACTGTTCTGTACAAGGGCCCACTGGCCTACATCATATACATATACTGTACATCTGGATACGAAACATGTACAACAATGACCACACAGGTCCAAAACTGATATACACTGATCGAGGTGTGTGTGCATGCCTTCTCCGTCAGCCTCGATCCAACCGCTCCTCGAACCCAGCACGAACACCTACAAAACTGGAAGAAGGAGGGGGGTGAGTGATAAAGATCACCCAGTAAGCGCTCCTTACTTCCCTCAATACCCAAGCAAGCACAACAATCATATAAACAAACACATACCTGGGCCTCGGCCCTAATCATACATCTATGCGCTTGCTGGAATCTGGAAACTGTTATCTGTATCTCATTCATTCATTATTATCATATGGATGCATGTCATGATGTGTATGTCATGTCATGCTAACTGAAAACTAGATGCATGCATCTGAATACCTCTCTCTGTACCCTCGGGTACCTGCTGTGCTGATCAGACTGGGTAATACAGGGATTCGGCATCCTGGCCATGTGGGTTAACCATTCTAGCTACCGGCTAGAAAGCTGAATCTGATATCTGCACTGCTACGATCTGACTGGTGTCAGAGAGCTGAAACTGAAATGCTGCTGAATCATCTGACTGGTGTCAGGAACTGAATCTGAAAACACTGCTCAGCGTTCTGACTGGTGTCAGAAGGCTGATTCCCACAGATGCCCCCTCGTATTCACCCTATACTCTTACCCGTACATCGGGTTCTGAATACTACTGAATTCGGATCCCCTGATCCTCTCTGAAGCTACATGTAATGCCATGACATGCATATGCAGCTTATTAACTCATTACATGCTTATTTGATGCTTATCTGAAGCCATTAAATATTTATTCTGAATTCGCATGCTCAATTTCCCATTCAAATAACATTTTTCTGAAATCTACTGATGCACGGGCGTGCATGAAATGTGCACGGGCGTGCACCATGACGCACGGGACCGTGCCTGGTCGTGCGTCTGGTCGTGCTAGCTACTGGAATTTACTATTCATTGTCACTGAAAATGCTTATGCACGGGCGTGCGTATGCGGACACACGGGCGTGCATGCACATTTTCTGGCCGTGCATGGTCGTGCACACGGGCGTGCATCTGGAGAAACACAGGCTCACGGCCGTGCCATAATGGCGCACGGTCGTGCGTCTGGTTCTTCAACAAAGCACCGCTCGGAAAATGCACAAATGGCCAACCAAATCACATTCATTCACAATAACACTTCAAATACATGTTATCCACATCCCAAATAACACAGTTCAAACATCATATACCACATGCATCGATCATTCCACGATTTACCATGGGATTATCTCCTTTCTCTTTCTAAAGCCATACACACACACATGCAAGCTTCAAGGGTGGAAATCTATCAACCAAATCAACATGCAATCACATATAAGCCTTCCACACATTCATCAGCATGCAATAATTTCATCCATGGCATCAACATTCATCAAACAAGCTGGGAAAACGCAAGAAGAAGTGAGGAACACTTACCTCTCTCCATGCTTGAAACCAAGCTTCAAATCACTAATCTCTTGGCTCTCTAATAGGATTAGGAGGAACCTGCTGCTGAATTTCCTCTCTAAGGATGGGAGGAGCTGCAAGGAAGAGAGAAATTTTGGCTAAAGAGGAAACTTGGGTGAGAAAAATGACATAATGCTCACGGCTCACTTATATAGCATGCCACGCACGGGCGTGCACCAATGATGCACGGTCGTGCACCAGGGAAAATAAGTATAACTTATTTCCCGCTCGCTCGCCTAATCGAATCCTTCCGAAAGGATTCCAACGGAAGCCGCGTGGCTTCGAAAACTTACCAACTCACCCCTGAACCTATCCAGACTCCCAATCTCTCTCTGAATTCGATTTCTAACCCCGAAAGTCTACCCCTAAGGGCTTCTGGATCTAGGATGCTACATTTCCTCCCCCCTTATAAAAATTCCGACCCCGGAATTTACCTGAATAACTCTGGGAACCTATCCCTGATCTCAGATTCTACCTCCCAAGTGGCTTCCTCCACTCTCTGACTGCGCCATAAGACCTTCACCAGAGGAATCTGCTTGTTCCGGAGAACCTTGACCTTGTAATCCAGAATCTGTACTGGCAGCTCTTGATAACTCAAATCATCAGCCAACTCAACCTCTGAAAACTGAAGCACATGAGAAGGATCCCCCACATACTTCCTCAACTGAGACACATGGAACACATTATGGATCCTGTCCATGCTAGCTGGCAAAGCCAATCTGTAGGCAACTGTCCCTACTCTCTCAAGTATCTCATAGGGACCAATGAATCTAGGGGCCAACTTCCCCTTTCTGCCAAATCTGAGCACGTGCCTGTACGGTGCAACTCTCAGAAAAACTCTGTCGCCTACTGCAAACTCAATCTCTCTGCGTCTCAGGTCTGCATAACTCTTCTGTCGATCCTGGGCCTGTTTTATCCTCTGCCTGATGATCCGGATCTGCTCAATCATGCCCTGAACTAACTCTGGGCCCACAACTGTCTCCAAAGAATCTCTCTCTCCAATCTCATCCCAATAAAGAGGAGATCTACACTTCCGACCGTACAACGCCTCAAATGGAGCCATCTAGATAGTCGCCTGATAACTGTTGTTATACGCGAACTCCATGAGAGGAATCAACTCTACCCAATCGGTCTGGAAGTCCATACAACAAGCTCTGAGCATATCCTCCAGAATCTTGTTAACTCTCTCGATCTGCCCATCTGTCTGAGGATGGTAGGCTGAACTAAACTGTAATCTGGTCCCCAAGGCTCTCTGCAATGACCTCCAGAAAGCTAACAGGAATCTGGAGTCTCTATCTGACACTATAGTCCTGGGAACACCATGAAGTCTAACCACCTCTCTGATATACAACCTGCCCAACTGATCTGTAGACATACCCTGTCTAATAGGCAGAAAATGAGCTGACTTGCTCAGTCTGTCCACAATCACCCATATGCCATCAAATCCCCTCTGAACTCTGGGAAGACCGGAAATAAAATCCATAGAAATATCTTCCCACTTCCACTCAGGAATACTCAAAGGATGAAGTAAACCTGAGGGTCTCTGATGCTCTGCCTTAACCTGCTGACATACCAGACATTTGGAAACAAAATCTGCTATGTCTTTCTTCATACCCGACCACCAGAAACTCTTCTTGAGATCCTGATACATCTTTGTACTGCCTGGGTGTGCTGAATACACCGTACTGTGTGCCTCTGACAAAATTCTCTGCCTCAACTCTGAACTCTGTGGCACACATACTCTATCTCTGAATCTCAAGATCCCATCTCTGAACTCATAGTCTGGCACTGCTCTCTCTGCCATCCTCTGAAGCATACTCTGAGTCCACTCATCAGATATCTGACACTCTCTGATCTCATCATACAGAGAAGATCTGATCTGTAATCTGGAGAAACCTGCAGTAACAATCTCAATCTGCTCTCTGGCAATCTCATACTGCAACTCTCTCTGAACTGAAAGACTGGATAAGGCTACTCGCCTGCTCAAAGCATCTGCCACTACATTGGCTCTCCCTGGATGATATCTGATGTCAACATCATAGTCTTTCACCAGCTCTAACCATCTCCTCTGTCTCATATTAAGCTCTCTCTGGGTGAAGAAATATTTCAGACTCTTATGATCTGAATATATGCTGTACTTAACCCCATAAAGATAGTGTCTCCATATCTTCAAGGCAAACACAACTGCAGCTAACTCCAAATCATGAGTGGGATATCTCATCTCATGATCTTTCAACTGTCTGGAGGCGTAAGCAATAACTCTACCACTCTGCATCAACACTGCCCCAATCCCCTGATGGGACGCATCTGTGTAAATATCGAACTCAACTCCCTCCTGGGGTAGCGCCAAAACTGGGGCACTAGTCAATCTCTGCTTAAGCTCCTGAAATCGTGCCTCGCACTCATCTGACCAAACAAATGGAACCTCTTTCCTAGTCAAGGCAGTGAGAGGTCTTGCTAGGTTAGAGAATCCCTCTATGAATCTCCTGTAATAACCTGCCAATCCAAGGAAACTTCTGATTTCCTTTACTGTCTTCGGCCTTGGCCAACTCAAGACTGCCTCTACCTTGCTGGGATCCACTGAAATACCATCTGCTGAAACCACGTGACCCAGAAATGCAACTCTATCAAGCCAGAACTCACACTTGGAAAACTTGGCATACAGCTGTCTGTCTCTGAGTCTCTGAAGCACATATCTGAGATGCTCCTCATGCTCTGCCACACTCCTGGAATACACCAGAATGTCATCAATGAAAACCACCACGAACCGGTCCAAGCAATCATGAAACACCCGGTTCATCAAATCCATAAAGATCGCTGGGGCATTAGTCAACCCAAATGGCATGACCACGAACTCATAGTGCCCGTATCTGGTCCTGAAAGCTGTCTTGGGAATATCTCTGTCTGCCACTCTGACCTGATAGTACCCAGATCTCAAATCAATCTTCGAAAACACTGCTGCACCTCTCAGCTGATCAAACAAATCGTCAATTCTGGGCAGGGGATACTTATTCTTCACTGTTACTCTGTTCAGCTCCCTATAGTCGATACACATCCTCATCGACCCATTTTTCTTCTTCACAAATAGAATCGGAGCTCCCCAAGGCGAACAACTAGGTCTGATAAACCTCTTATCTGTCAACTCCTGAAGCTGCTTCTTTAACTCCTGAAGCTCAGCTGGAGCCATCCGATACGGAGCCTTAGAGATTGGAGCCGTACCCGGAAGAAGCTCAACACTAAACTCCAACTCTCTGTCTGGAGGTAACCCTGGTAACTCTTCTGGAAACACATCTGGAAACTCTCTAACAACTGGCACCTCCTCGATACTCGGACCCACTGAATTGCTACACACAACATTGGCCAAGTATCCAATACAACCCTGTCTCAACAATCTGCTCGCCTGAATGCTGGAGATCGTCAGACTGTCAACTCTGCCCTCACCAAACACAAACTGATCAGGGCCTATGTGGAATCTCACCTTCTTCCTTCCACAGTCTATCTCTGCACCATATCTACCCAGAAAATCCATCCCCAATATCATATCAAAATCTGCTAACTCCAGCAGGATCAAATCAATCATCATGGATCTACCCATAATCTCTACCTCCTGATCTAGGAGGACTCTGTCACTCAACACAAATCCCCCATCTGGCATCTCTACATGTATACTCCTACTGGCCACACTAGGGTCAACCCCTAGCCTCTCCACTACACTCCATGATACAAAACTGTATGTGGCTCCACAATCAACAAGCACAAATAAAGGAGTACCAAAATAAAGTAACTGACCGGTAACTGCATGGGGAATGGCCTCTGCCTGCTCCTGACGGACTGCATAAACTCTGGCTCTGCCTCCGCCAACTCCTGAAGGTCCGGCACCTCCCTCCTGTGCTCTATCACCAACTCGGGGAACCTCTGCTCCACCTCTCTCAGCTCGAACTCCGCCCCTAGGTGGACCACCTCGGCCTCTGAATTGACCAGCTCCACCTCTGTTCTGCCCAGCACCTGTTCCAAGTCTGTTTGGACACACTGCCATCATGTGCCCTGGCTGATGGCACCAGTAACATACTATCTGACCAGATAAACACTCCCCTGGATGGCGTCTGCCACATCTGGTACACTGTGGTGGCTGGGATGCAACTTTCTGCCTCTGACTCTGAAAAGCGCGGGCAGATCTCTTGGCTGACATTGGCCTCTTGCCCCTGTCTCTGTCATCTGATCTCTGACCTCTCTCAGATACACCAATCATAACCCCCATCTTCTGTAAACCGGCCTCGGATCTGAGTGCTCTCCCCAAGGCATCACTGAATCTCTGAGGAGGCTCTGGGCCTGTCATCACATCCTTGTAGATTGCAGGATGTAACCCATGAATAAATTTCTGAACTCGGCCCAACTCTGTCCCTGCCAAGCTCGGGACGAATCTCGCTAATGCGTTGAACCTGGTAGCATATTCCTTCACTGAACTCGACCCCTGAGCCAAATCAATAAACTCCTGGGCCTTGGCATAAATTACCTCCAAACTCCTGTACTCTACATCGAACAACTGTCTGAATCTTGCCCATGTCATCTGCCCCTCACTGATGGAAGTCTTGGCTAGATTCCACCAAACTTTAGCATCACCCTTGAGAAGGAACACTGCATATCGAACCTTCTCTCTCTCTGATAAGGTGTAGAGGCCCATGACATTCTCCACTGCCTCAATCCACTCCTCTGCTACAGCTGGATCCCTGGATCCACTGAATTTAGCTGGCTGAAACGATGCTGGCAGATGATAAATCGGATGAAGTCTCTCTGAAGAACCAGTACCCACTGTATCCGAACTCATACCCTGACTGAAATCTGTATAACCTGTCAGATACTGATGTCTCTCTCTAACTGACTGAGGCTGCGACTGATACTGATACGGTCGCTGATACTGCGGATGCGACTGATGATGTGACTGATAATGAGACTGGGAATGTCTTCTCCTCGGAATCTGATGACTCTCAAACTGAGGAGGAGTAACTCTATCTGGCTCTGTAGCATTACCCACTCCAGCTTGCTGGAGGCTCTCTCTGACAACATCCCCAATCATATCTCTCAACTGATCGGGTCTCATTGACACATGGGAGGTAGTCTGAGGGCGCCGTCTATCACTAACACTCATAGGACGGGCGGGTGAACTACTATCTGTCTCGTCTAGATATCTAGGGATATACTCCTCTCTATCTATAGCATCACAACAAACTGGGGTTAGAATCACATAACACAATCAATCTGAAAAGTAAATACCTGACTGTGCTGTGAGGAGGGTCTGGACGACGGCTGCGAAGGAGAGAAAAGCACCACACACTTACAACTTTTGCTCTGATACCAACAAATGTAGGACCCGCCGCCACGAGTACCCTCTGCTGTGCTTAATAATAACAATGTCTGGGGAGCTTTTATTAATCGTCTGAAAATATGGGTACCCGCGACGGGAATCCTACGAAAATAAAATAACTGAAACTGTACAATGCTTTACATTTCTATTCACGCGGAAGCTTTTCTGAATATACATCATTATATATATACATCTGAGATATACAACTGTTCTGTACAAGGGCCCACTGGCCTACATCATATACATATACTGTACATCTGGATACGAAACATGTACAACAATGACCACACAGGTCCAAACTGATATACACTGATCGAGGTGTGTGTGCATACCTTCTCCGTCAGCCTCGATCCAACCGCTCCTCGAACCCAGCACGAACACCTGCAAAACTGGAAGAAGGAGGGGGATGAGTGATAAAGATCACCCAGTAAGCGCTCCTTACTTCCCTCAATACCCAAGCAAGCCCAACAATCATATAAACAAACACATACCTGGACCTCGGCCCTAATCATACATCTATGCGCTTGCTGGAATCTGGAAACTGTTATCTGTATCTCATTCATTCATTATTATCATATGGATGCATGTCATGATGTGTATGTCATGTCATGCTAACTGGAAACTGGATGCATGCATCTGAATACCTCTCTGTACCCTCGGGTACCTGCTGTGCTGATCAGACTGGGTAATACAGGGATTCGGCATCCTGGCCATGTGGGTTAACCATTCTAGCTACTGGCTAGAAAGCTGAATCTAATATCTGCACTGCTACGATCTGACTGGTGTCAGAGAGCTGAAACTGAAATGCTGCTGAATCATCTGACTGGTGTCAGGAACTGAATCTGAAAACACTGCTCAGCGTTCTGACTGGTGTCAGAAGGCTGATTCCCACAGATGCCCCCTCGTATTCACCCTATACTCTCTCCCGTACATCGGGTTCTGAATACTGCTGAATTCGGATCCCCTGATCCTCTCTGAAGCTACATGTAATGCCATGACATGCATATGCAGCTTATTAACTCATTAGATGCTTATTTGATGCTTATCTGAAGCCATTAAATATTTATTCTGAATTCGCATGCTCAATTTCCCATTCAAATAACATTTTTCTGAAATTCTGCTGATGCACGGGCGTGCATGAAATGTGCACGGGCGTGCACCCTGATGCACGGGACCGTGCATTGGTCGTGCGCCTGGTCGTGCAAGCTACTGGAATTTACTATTCATTGTCCCTGAAATTGCCTATGCACGGGCGTGCGTATGCGGACACACGGGCGTGCATGTACATTTTCTGGCCGTGCACAGGTCGTGCACACGGGCGTGCATCTGGAGAAACACAGGCTCACGGCCGTGCCATACTGGCGCACGGTCGTGCGTCTGGTTCTTCAACAAAGCACCGCTCGGAAACATCACGAATTGGCCAACCAAATCACATTCATTCACAATAACACTTCAAACACATGTTCTCAACATCCCAATTAACACAATTCAAGCCTCAACTTGTACATGCATCAACCATCAAACGATTTACCATGGGAACATATTCTTTCTCTCTCCAAAGCCATACATACACACATGCACAATCCAAGGATGGAAAATCCATCAACCAAATCAACATGCAGCATCAAATAAGCATTCTCCACATAAATCAACATGCAAAGAACTCATCCATGGCATCAAACATCACAAAGCAAACCAGGAAAATGCGAGGAGAAGTGGAGAACACTTACCTCTCTCCATGCTTTGAAACCAAGCTTCAAATCACTAATCTCTTGGCTCTCTAATCGGATTAGAAGGTATTGGCAGCTGGATCTCCTCTCTAGGAACCGGAGGAACTGAAAAGGGAAGAGAGAATATGGCTAAAATGCAAACGAGTGAGAAAAGAATCAAATAACTCTCGGCTCCACTTAAATACTATGCCACGCACGGGCGTGCACCAATGATGCACGGGCGTGCACAAGGGAAAATGAACTTAATTCATTTCCCGCTCACTCGCCTGATCGAATCCTTCCGAAAGGATTCCAACGGAAGCCGCATGGCTCCGAAAACTTACCAACTCACCCCTGAACTTTACCAGACTCTCAATCTCTCTCTGAATTCGATTTCTAACCCCAAAACTCTACCCCTAAGGGCTTTCGGATCTAGGATGCTACATTTCCTCCCCCCTTATAAAAATTTTGACCCCGAAATTTACCTGAATAACTCTGGGAACCTATCCCTGATCTCAGACTCTACCTCCCAAGTGGCTTCCTCCACTCTCTGACTGCGCCATAAAACCTTTACAAGAGGAATCTGCTTGTTTCTGAGGACTTTAACCTTGTAGTCCAGAATATGTACTGGTAGCTCCTGATAACTCAAGTCATCAGCCAACTCTACCTCTGAAAACTGAAGCACATGAGAAGGATCCCCCACATACTTCCTCAACTGAGACACATGGAACACATTATGAATCCTATCCATGCTAGCTGGCAAAGCCAATCTGTAGGCAACTGTCCCTACTCTCTCAAGTATCTCATAGGGACCAATGAATCTAGGGGCCAACTTCCCTTTTCTGCCAAATCTCAGAACATGCTTGTACGGAGCAACCCTCAGAAATACTCTGTCGCCTACTGAAAACTCAATCTCTCTGCGTCTCAAGTCTGCATAGCTCTTCTGTCGATCCTGGGCCTGTTTCATCCTCTGTCGGATGATCCTGATCTGCTCAATCATGCCCTGAACAATCTCTGGACCCACAACTGTCTCCAGATAATCTCTCTCTCCAATCTCATCCCAATGAAGAGGAGATCTACACCTCCGACCGTATAATGCCTCAAATGGAGCCATCTGAATAGTCGTCTGATAACTGTTATTATACGCGAACTCCATGAGGGGAATCAACTCTGCCCAATCGGTCTGGAAGTCCATACAACAAGCTCTAAGCATATCCTCCAGAATCTTGTTAACTCTCTCGGTCTGCCCATCTGTCTGAGGATGGTAGGCTGAACTAAACTGTAATCTGGTCCCCAAGGCTCTCTGCAATGACCTCCAGAAAGCTGACAGGAATCTGGAGTCTCTATCTGACACTATAGTCCTGGGAACACCATGGAGTTTGACCACTTCTCTGATATACAATCTCCCCAACTGATCAGTAGACATGCCCTGTCTGACTGGTAGAAAATGAGCTGACTTACTCAGCCTGTCCACAATCACCCATATGCCATCAAATCCTTTCTGAACTCTGGGAAGACCGGAAATAAAATCCATGGAGATGTCTTCCCATTTCCACTCAGGAATACTCAAGGGATGAAGTAAACCTGATGGTCTCTGATGCTCTGCCTTAACCTGCTGACATACCAGACATCTGGAAACGAAATCTGCTATGTCTTTCTTCATACCCGACTACCAGAAACTCTTTCTGAGATCCTGATACATCTTTGTACTGCCTGGGTGTGCTGAATACACCGTACTGTGCGCCTCTGACAAAATCCTCTGTCTCAACTCTGAACTCTGTGGCACACATACTCTGTCCCTGAATCTCAAGATCCCATCTCTGAACTCATAGTCTGGCACTGCTCTCTCTGCCATCCTCTGAAGCATACTCTGAGTCCACTCATCAGATATCTGACACTCTCTGATCTCATCATACAGAGAAGATCTGATCTGTAATCTGGAGAAACCTGCAGTAACAATCTCAATCTGCTCTCTGGCAATCTCATACTGCAACTCTCTCTGAACTGAAAGACTGGATAAGGCTACTCGCCTGCTCAAAGCATCTGCCACTACATTGGCTCTCCCTGGATGATATCTGATGTCAACATCATAGTCTTTCACCAGCTCTAACCATCTCCTCTGTCTCATATTAAGCTCTCTCTGGGTGAAGAAATATTTCAGACTCTTATGATCTGAATATATGCTGTACTTAACCCCATAAAGATAGTGTCTCCATATCTTCAAGGCAAACACAACTGCAGCTAACTCCAAATCATGAGTGGGATATCTCATCTCATGATCTTTCAACTGTCTGGAGGCGTAAGCAATAACTCTACCACTCTGCATCAACACTGCCCCAATCCCCTGATGGGACGCATCTGTGTAAATATCGAACTCAACTCCCTCCTGGGGTAGCGCCAAAACTGGGGCACTAGTCAATCTCTGCTTAAGCTCCTGAAATCGTGCCTCGCACTCATCTGACCAAACAAATGGAACCTCTTTCCTAGTCAAGGCAGTGAGAGGCCTCGCTAGGTTAGAGAATCCCTCAATGAATCGCCTGTAATAACCTGCCAACCCAAGGAAACTTCTGATTTCCTTTACTGTCTTCGGCCTTGGCCAACTCAAAACTGCCTCTACCTTGCTGGGATCCACTGAAATACCATCTGTTGAAACCACGTGACCCAGAAATGCAACTCTATCAAGCCAGAACTCACACTTAGAAAACTTGGCATACAGCTGTCTGTCTCTCAATCTCTGAAGCACGTATCTGAGATGCTCCTCATGCTCTGCCACACTCCTGGAATACACCAGAATGTCATCAATGAAAACCACCACGAACCGGTCCAAGCAATCATGAAACACCCGGTTCATCAAATCCATAAAGATCGCTGGGGCATTAGTCAACCCAAATGGCATGACCACGAACTCATAGTGCCCGTATCTGGTCCTGAAAGCTGTCTTGGGAATATCTCTGTCTGCCACTCTGACCTGATAGTACCCAGATCTCAAATCAATCTTCGAAAACACTGCTGCACCTCTCAGCTGATCAAACAAATCGTCAATTCTGGGCAGGGGATACTTATTCTTCACTGTTACTCTGTTCAGCTCCCTATAGTCGATACACATCCTCATCGACCCATTTTTCTTCTTCACAAATAGAATCGGAGCTCCCCAAGGC
>JAJEJH010000871.1:0-74720 GCA_026122585.1 Anacardium occidentale | reverse complement strand
TATTTTTTTTAATTTTTTATATTTAAAAATTATTTTATAATTTTATTATAAATTTTTATTTATTAAAAGGTATTTTAGTCATTTCATTTGAAAAATTATAAAATATGTTTGAATTTTGGTCCAAAGATGGGAGACCGAATTTTTGAAAACTTACGGGTGAGACTTTGTCCCCGCTTCAAACTATGGGTGGGAAATAATCCTTTGGCCTATTCATTATAATTTATTATCATATTATACCAAAATATATTAAAAAACATTTTTGTATTTTATCATTCATTTTAATGAAAAACATGATTTTTACTGGATCTTTGTCGTCACTGACATAGTGTGAGATTCTAAATTCTAAATGTATTATGACGAAGAATCTCTTAAAGAATAGAAATGATGCTCCCTACATGCTCTCCTGACTCTTTTCTCCTCTTCTTCAAAGGCGAGATAAAATGTTCCCTCGGGGCAATAGTATTCAAGAATGAATTTATTAACATAACGGAAATCGCAAATAATGGCAAACAACTACATATGCAGTTGATCAAAAGAATTCCTTTCTGTATAATTACATCATTAATCCTTTTTTTTTGGGACAAATGAAAGTAATTTTTTCTACCTACCCGTTATCCTTTGGATATATCGGTGTTTGAAATTATATTTATGCATGATTTGTGCCCCACACAGGTACACCCGTCACCACGCCCCCAACCGGAGGAACTCCTAGCTGCGGCTGAGAGGAAAACAACGAGTATCCCTGCACATTTGGCCCTGTGGTCTGAGATGAACACGATCCATATCCTTGCGCATTCAACCTTGTTACCTGCCATGAACAAGACCCAGTTCCATGCACCTTTAAATTTGAAGCCTGCGACGAAAACGATGTGTAACCCGTCAATTTTTCATTGGAAGAACTCTTTATTCTCTTAGCACTTCCTGCCGTCGTTACTCTCACTGAGACATTGATTATCCCGTTCTTCTCCCACTTTGCATCCCTTAATCTGTAACTCAGAAAGTGCAGATAATTCTCTGGCGCATACCCTTCAGTGAAATCCGATACTGGTATCTTGGCAAATCCGATACTTCTGTCCCTTGAAGAAGTCTTGGTCTGTACTTCTAAAGAGATGTAACGTGCATGCATGGGCAACTCCATAACAAGTTTCTCGTTCCACGAAGGATAAGCTCCTCCTACGGTATCGGTTCTTGTTGTGTAACAGTTGAAAGGATCAGTTTGGACGACGACGAATGTGTTCTTTTTCACCAATTTTTTATCCTGACGGAGATTTTCCCCGGACAAGACTGTGATTTCTACCGTGCGAGAAGAAGAAGCCTCCATATATCTGTACAGTTGTAATTATGCGTGTGTTTGGAGATTGAATTAATTATGCGTGTGTTTGGAGATTGAATTGATATGAAATCAAGAACCATGGAGAGCCTACGCTTTATATTAAAGGCAACGGAAGGTCACCAGAAAGGCAAAAGAAATAGATACGTTATTTCTATGGTCAAAATTTCTGGTTTCTAGCCAACGGATACTTTGACATGAGAAATACTATTATGCAACCGGACTCAAGAAGACATAGTATAATGACAAATGAATGTCGTGAACGAAATGGCTTTTTGACAGCAGGGCACCCTGGTGAGTGTTAATTGGACAGTACTGATCATAATTTCTTAACGGACAGTTCAAGGGAAATCGTGTAGTAATTCAAACGTGGCGTGTGGATTTGTTGGAGGAAAATTCAACGAACCTTCTTACAAGTCATAAAATTACTCAAAACACACATTTTTCCAACAGAGTAAATTATTATTTTCACCTAAAACCTAACCAAAAAGTTATAACATAAAGTAAAAGGGAAAAAAAATTATTATTTTATCCCTAAATATTTAATTTTTTTAAAATAATGATATTTCTCTTTATCTTAATCATCAATAATACGTAATCTTTGCAGGTTAATATAGTTAAAAATAGTATAATTTTATTCACAATTAGATTTGAAAATATATAATTTGTCTTTGAAAAGTTATGATTTAGAAAATCATACTTCTTTGGGTATGAAATTGTTGGAATTAGTCTTTTTTAGATGCATTTTGGATAAATTTATATTTAAATGTGATTTTCTTTAGACTCGCACATCAAAAGTATGATCTTATCAAATTGTATCTTTTTATGTGATTTTGTTTAAGCTGTAATTTTTATGATGTGGCGCAATGACAATGGTAGTAGTGTTTTTTTTTTTTTTTCTTTTTAAATTTTTATTTTTTTGATTTTGTTTGAAGGGAAATGACAATTTCTACTGTTGTTTTTTGTTTCTGTCTAGCAGAGGTAAGTTCTGGGTCGTCTATGAAGATTTGTACTTCATAATTTCAGTGCATGGTATGGAAAATAGCAATTTGATTTTTACAATACTGTAGAAGAATACTTAATCCAAGATTTTTGGCCAAAGGACATTTTCCCACCCATAGTTTGAGCTTGGGACAAATTCCCACCCGCTTAAGTTTAAAAGCCCAAAGTCCCACCCATTACCTATTTTTTATATTAAAAAAAATATATACAGTAATAATTAGGAGTATTTTTATCTTTTTAATATTAAAATTTTATAAATTAATAAAATAAATTTTATATGAATATAAAATATTAAAAAAATTTAAAAAAATTTAAAAAAATTTAGAAATTTAAAAAATCTTAACAGCCACCGGCGGCGGTGGCGGCCCATAATAGAACCAAGCGGCCATTTCCGGTCACCTGATTCCAGAAAAGGCCAGATCTGGCCTCCCCGTTAGGTGGAGGCGGCCAAATCGATCGCCTTCATTTCGGAGGAGGCGACCAGATCTGGTTGTCTTTGCTCGAAATAAAGGCCAAAAACGACCGTAAAGGGCTGGCCTTGGCCCCATTGGTTGTGATTGCTGAGAATTTCCAAATTTTTTTAAAATTTTTTTTAATTTTTTAATTTTTTTAATTATTTAAAAATTATTTTATATTTTATTATAAATTTTTAATTTTTAAAAGGGTAATTTAGTAATTTTAATAAAAAAATAGGTAATGGGTGGGACTTCGGGCTTTTAAACTTAAACGGGTGAAAATTTGTCCAGGCTCAAACTATGGGTGGGAAAATGTCCTTTGGCCAAGATTTTTTGTTTGGGGAGGTCTTAAAAGGCGTGTAACGGGATCTTTCGTGTATTGGGCGGCTGATGAGTCACGATCGGGGTTCCCTTTCCGTCTGTCTCGTGTTGGGTGGGTGAAATAATCCATACGAAAAGTTACTTTTGAGTGAAAGGAAAGCTGTTGTTGCATATACGTACGATAATGGTTGACTTGGAAGACAAGAACACGAGGAACGAGTAAAAAGGCGTGATGATGACTGAGTCGACGCTGGATTTCACTTTGGACTCAGTCTTCCGGAAGAAGTCTGCAAGGGAGATACATGGTGAGTTTCCGCATGTTTCGTTAATTTCTGGGCATGTGGCTGGAGTCTTCCATTCTAGTTCTTTCACACAATGGAATTTCATCATCGACTTAAGGAAACTGGACTTCGACCCAGTAAAATACGCATGCTAATTCTATGTTCCTTCTTGTTTCTTGCTCATGTTAAGCTCCATTAACGAGGTCATGCTTTACTGGAACCTCGCCGGGACAGACCGAGTCCTGGACGAACTCGAAAAGGTTTCAATTTTGCTCCTTTATATTGTTTTCTCCATAAAATTGTGGGGAAGAGAAAGTGAATTACTTGTTTCTTAGTTGCAGGTTTCAAAAGGAGGCATATTCAAGAGAGCATCGGCCCTTGTGCAGTACCAGCCTTGTTAATTCCCAAGAAAGATGGCAGTTGGCCGTTGCCTCGAATGCAATGTGGTAAATCTATCAGAATCATGCATTAGAAGAGATTAATGTTCTTGTTATTTCTCCTTTAAATCTGGAATTTCATCTGCAATTCTGAAATTGTTCTTGTTATTTCTCCTTTTAATGTTCTTATATGAACCTAGTCGAGTAGGAAAATTGTTTTGCCAACGACTTGAAGTCTTCAGAGAACTGTTATGTGACAGAGATTATTGTTCTTTGCATCAAACCTGTAGAAGGCTGACTATATTTGGAAGTACACCAGGGAAAGACATTTCTGTAATGGCATTTGAAACATTGGTGGATAAAAGAAGTGCCCGTTTTGGCAGTCAGAAAAAAATGGAGAATTTGTGTCCGAGGTCTCTCTTAGATTTTGTTCTCTTTGCAATTGTTTATTAAGAATAATACTACAATTACTCTCTTTTATCGTAAAGTTATTGATGTGTATTAATGTAATTGATGTGAATGACTACAATTATTTAGGCACTTTCATATGATAAACACCATAGAAAACTATGATTATTTGCGCACTTTCGTCCAGAAGACAATGTGGAAATAAACATCCACCCTTGGATGAGACTCAAAGGCTGGAAAGATTTTAGGGAACATATTCTTGGCGCCCAGCAGAGTTCTCTGGTGCTGGGAGCCTGGGGCAGTAATGCCCATTGCTATTTAAAAAAACCAACAATTCCAAGAGTATCTCAAGGTTACATACTGCTCACGACACACAACCAATTATAATATATTTGGAAATTCCACGGGCAAAACACAAGTTAACTAATTCACTACTTGAAAAGAAGATTCTTCCCAACCACCAATCTACTCGGTATAAAATTGTCCACCACCATCTATCTGCAGCAAGAAACCAGGCATTAAACTCTGAAAATAAAATAACATTCAATCACATGATAGCATAATGAAGATGTAATACTAGTAAACTACCTCAGGAGTGAAAGTGAGGCCAACTTTGATCTCTCCACAATAGTTTTCATCCTTAACAACATTGTATACAGTTGGAGGGAGACTTCCTTCCATGAACAAAGGCTCCAGAGAAATACTGCAAGGTTCATACATAATTTAATTTACCCATCAGTAACTGAACTCTGATTGAATTTGGTGTTTAAATAGAAAAACTAAAACCTATCAACCACTTTCTATAAATGTTTATTTCCCAATAGCTCAAGTTACAAGAGGTATACATGTATGTATGTATATCATGGTTTAATGTTTATGCCTATCTAATGGGTAACGATTGATAAAGTAAATAACTTACCTTGCTTCTCCAACAAAATCATCACTTGAACCAGTATCTTTATCCATTATTTTCAAATTGATCTCTGAAACATCATCACCAGTAACACTGAAAACAAAGGTTTCATTCCATTCTGGTTCAGATCCTTGGCCTGCAAATAACATTTTAGAAAACAGTAGGGATGTAGGTTTATAATTCCGTTTTATAGAAGTAGCCAGAATGTACCTGATGCAACACTGCTTCTCTGCTCCTGAGTTCGGCAAGTAATGATAACGTATGGATCCATATTAACTGCTCACAAACATCCAACAATTAAAAGAGACAATTTTCCAAATAAATCAAAATCAAAATCAAAATCTAGATTGATTCAATCTATCCATCATCTCAAATGTAAAGAAGGTTGCGATTCACAGAAAAACACGACTCTGGTTATGCATTTTTAGATATAAGCAACAAACACATGTCCGATTCATCTATCACAATCAAACTAATACTACATAGACTCTAGATCGTCTTTGTAGTCAACGATTCAAGTCAACCATCTTCCTCAAAAAGGCCTACAGTAATATGTTTCACGTGTTTAATTATCGAAGAACATCAGGATTAAGTTGAGAGAGAAAGATTTTACCCAGAAAATCAGTGTTCTCGAGACCCTTTGAGCTAACAAGAAGAACTTCAAGCTTTCCGGTTGGCATCTTTTCCGTTTCCCTCGTGGAATCGGAGAGAATCCATGAGAATGTGGGATGTTATAGTCATAGGCGTCGCTCTTTTTCTGGGCTAATGGGCTTCAGAGTTTTCTTTTCCGTGTTCGCTTTTGGTTCTACTTTTGGCAAAGGCTAAATTATTGTTCCCACCGAAGGTTTAACTCAAGTACCCACCCTTCAATTTTTTAAAACATAAACATCTTCTCTTGGAGCATTTTTTTATCCAATTTTTCTGACATTTTCTATAAAATAATTAAAATATTCTTATAGCTCAGATTTACAGTTTGTTGAAAAAACAAGAGGGCTCAAATTTGATTTAGATAGAAGAATGTTTAATTCGATTCAGTTTGAGTTTGACTCAAATTTGAGATTCAGACTTATGATTCAAGTTTAATTTAAGTTTATAGTTCAAATACGCGGTTTAAATTTGATTTAATAAACTCAAATCCAATTATTTTTTATTTCAACTGAATTTGAATAAAAAAATTAAGACCTAGCTTAATTCGCAAGCCACCCCTAAATTGGATATTATTATATGTTGTTAAATAGTTTACTTGGTTAGATAATAAAGAGTAATGTTACATGGTTGTCCAAAAAACGATGATCATGATTCAATTTGATGTGGCATAGATGAATGAACCAATTCATGGTCACACTCAGGATTTAGATAAACCCTAAAGAAGACCCACTCTCTGAGCAACCAATATATTTTTGACACCATCAATTTTGGGATAGTCATTTAACATGTCTAAGTAATAGAACATCCTTGCCATCTTTATTAAAAAATATAATTTTATCTTTTATTTCATAAATTTTGCTAATATTTTAAAATTTTTTAAATAAAATAATTATTCATATATATTAATTTATCACATTAAACTAGTAATTTGTATTTTAATAATATATTTTTATGATAATCTTTCAGTTATGATAATAATAAAATTCCCCAATTCTTATTCTGCTGTCCTACTTAACTGACCAATAATAATAATGATACAATTTTCTACCAAGATTTCTCAAAATTTTTATTCAAAGTAACGCATTTTGGGTTATGCTACCAAGAAATAAATGGCTAGTTTAAAATTAAATTTGGTTTACTAATCAGTAAAAAAATAAAAAAAACTCGTTAAAAAAGAAAAAATAAAAGTATTGTAAAAAAAAGAACTATTAAAAAAAAAATCATCCCTAACTCGAGACTTATAAATCTGAACTGAATTTTAAATAACCATTATAAATTCAAATCAAATTTACATTAAAATTTTTGTTTTGAGCTTGGCTTGATTGAATCCATCCGAACACTTCAAGAGGGATAGCAAACTATTTTTCAATCTGAGTTCAGAGGCTGACACCAGAATAACATTCTTGAACAGTGATAGAATAAGAATGGTTATGGACCTATGGTCATCATTTATAATTGTTCATTGACCGTAGAGATTCCATAATAACAATATTATTATGGAATATGAAGAAGTTTTTAGCAGCATGGTAGTTGAATCACATATTTTGCATATAAAATTTTAATTTTTCAAATCTGTGTATAGTACTATGAACATTTTCAAAGTTCTAAAATTTTTCAAATATACCGAAAAGGAGATACGGTATCATATTATAATACATCCATCGTATCATATCAATTTTCAATGTATCCTAAAATACGTAACATTCCAATCCTTTTCCTAAAGTACATCATATACTACATATCTTACTACACTACTAGTGTCTTTTGGAGACTCAAAGTGAGGCTTCAAGAAATGAGGATGGTTTGGCTCCTTACACAACTAATAAATTAGAAATGGCTAAATTTCATGGTTATATATTGACCTAAACGGGCTGCTTACAAGGAAACGGACACATAACTCTAGGTATGAAGCATAAAACATCAGCAAGTACTTTAAGAAAAAGCCTCCTAATTATAGATAAATGGATTATATAAAGTTTAACCACCCACAAACCACGGTGAACATAGAAAACAGGAAAAATAAGACAGACGAAAAGTCTGTAACATAGACAACAGTCATTGGTTTACCATAATTCTATGGTTCCATACAAGATGCTGATAATCTTTTATATTATGCTTGGTTCGCTGTGCAGCAGCTGGGCTTTGTCTGGGTTTGGACACAGAGGTGAGCGCTTCAGGATCCTAGAGTTCCTTTGTGGTACTGCAACCTTGATTCTAGGACGAAGACAGGGACAGGGACGGGGACGGGGACGGGGACGGGGACGGGTAATCTGCACAAGAGCTTGCTCCCTCTTAATTCGCCTGCGATGGTGGGTGATTCTGCGAGGGCTGTTTTTGAATTCCATATCAGAAGCTGGCTCACTGCTAATTTGCATGGGTTCTGGGTAGGCCACAAATTCAGAAATGGAAGGCAAAGAAGCAAGTAGGGAAGCTGAGATATTCTCAATTGGGTCATTCTTTGGAAACTTTCCAGGATCTGTGTCTCTCTGAGAGTCTAAGCTTATCTTAGTATCACTGGCTTTCTCCAAGTCCATGCTTTTCTCAGTGTCACTATCATTGTCTTTCTCTGAGTCCAGACTTTTCTCAGTGTCAGTCTCTTCCCCTGAGTCCAAGCTTTCCTCAACTGCAAAAAAGAAAAAAATATATAAGATAAAACAATAAAGAATTCATGTCAGAAATAAATTGTTCTCATTATCTTCACTGCTGACAATGACCAGCATTATTCAGTGGGATTCCAGACAGAAAGTGATTAAGAACTCCTTTACATGCATCACATGATGCTCCAACTAAGAAATATCTTCAATTTATTGGCAACTTGTTCAGCAAGGTACTAGCTAATCTGGGAGGTAAACTCTGTTTTCTGAGATAAGGAGATGGGATCTCAACTACTGTGGGGATTTGGGTGTTTTAAGTGATGATGGTGGGCCAACCTTTAGATATCTGCAAATTCAGTAAGCGGGAAAAGAAAGTTTTATTGAAGTCAGTTAGTGGGTGGGGATACATTCATGCATATATTAGAACTTACTTTGATAGGAAGCAGACTCTGAGCTCGGGCCAGATTTCTTCTTCGTGAAATCAAAATTCTGAAAGCAAAATGGATAAATATAAAAGAAGCTATAACTATCAGAGCATATGCTCTATTCTAGAAGGACAAAAGAAGAAGAATACATAACTAGTTTAATCAGAGCTGGATTCTGAAAAAGGGCAAAATTAGCAATCAACATGAAAACAACTGATATTAATAAAAATTGAAAAAAGAAATCCATAAAAGGAGATACAAGATGCAAAATTAAATCTCAACATCATGTCAAAAAGAATCCTAAATGTAGAGCTGCAGTCACAGCCTGAATGTTTGGAAGAAAGAAATATGATACAGGCAAATAGATGCTTATTCCATATTGTTCAGAGTCTAATAGATACATGCGGGCAGAAGTAACACCACTTTCGTTACAGAATTTCAAACATTTACTGAAATTGACTGAAAATATTTTGACACCAAGGGTATGCAGACTCATAGATGGTTATATAATTCTAACAAAACATGTTTGATAAACAAGAATCATACCATTTCCTATTTAATAATTTAGTTCTATGACCAGCAACCTTACTAGCCTCCAAACAGGAACAATATCTCTAAGATGGACTGAAGAAGTAACCAAACACACAGGAAAGTGATACTTTAAGTAAACCACATTGCAATTGAAAAAAGAAGAAAAAACCACGATCCATTGCAACCGGTGCAAGAAAATATAACCAAGGGAAGCCAGATGTTTAGCCTTTCAAGGAAAGTTATGAAGATAAAGCTTTTTCGGGTAATGATACAGCTAGCACAATAATCTTGAGGAGCTAAAGGTGACCGACTCATCCTGGAAGAAAAGTAAAAATAGAGCTCTCCACCTTCACACCTACAGAATGGGAGGGCCTGGGCAGGGGGCGCTTCGAATAGGATTAAAGGAACTTAAATCAATCCAAGATATAATGAAATATAGGAATGAATCCAAACTATGAAAAGCTTTAATAAGCAAGCAGAAGAAAAATTATATGTGCTAAGTTTTAAGAAACTAAAAACAGCAAATCATGATTAGACAAAATCATACAGCTCCTTATATGTATTTCCAACCTTGTGTCATTTCCCACGGTATGAAACTATTTTCCTCATTCTAATTCCAAACTTAAAGTATAAATGGACAATAAATAAAATTTCAAATAAAAGGTATTAGAGTATTGAACAAGCTCTCCTATAATTGTGAAAAAAAAATAGTATTGAAGACGCTCAAACACACAGGGACATAGACACAAAGCCCAACTTCTTTGGCAAATTTGACATAGAGCATCATATCTTCATAAGTATAATACCGCCGTCCAGTTTTATGGCAGATGTAGTACTATGACAGCCAAACATTCTATTGTACATATCAATAACATCCTTTTGAAAATTTAAAATTTCTTAATCCCATTTGAGAAATTACAAAATCTTGGATTTCAGCATATGAAGGCAACTATTCTGATAACATGCACTCAATCAAATAACTCAAAAACATTTAATAACATTATTATAGGTCCTACAGCCATGAAACTAGGAACTCATGGTTCATAATCAAACCAATTTTTAGAACTAGTTCAAAATGTCATCTCCTTATATAACAATTTGGTATAATAAGTCACCAACATAATAATTTTATGTATTAATATATAATCACAGGTAAGAATAAGCAACATGATTAACTCTAAAATGAATTATTCCATATATTAGGCAGACCATGCTCAGAGAAAGCACACGCACCCTACTACAAGCTAAAACTTTCTCCACCAAAAGTAACAACTCTCCAAGTAACTACTCTCTTTAAATCTGTCAAATGAAAACTCTTAGCTGGCAGTCATTAAAAACAAAACCATATTCCATAGCTTTAGAAGTCAATGAGATCAAATGTTCATGAGTGTCTTTAAATCCATCAAACGAAACCTTCTTAGATCACAATCAGTAAAAAAAGAAAGTATAATCAATAGCTTTAGAAGCATGGTAGTTGAATCACTTATCATGTATGGAAAACTTAATTTTTCGTATCACGTATGGAAAACTTAAATAAAAAAAAAAAAAAAATTCTAATTGCCACCTCATCAACTTGAAAAATATCACAAACACCCTTAAAATTTAAAAATCTTTCAAATACACCTCTATCACATCATCACTTCTCTAAAAACATGTATCGATTTGTATCAATAATATATATATCATATCGTAAGATACATCCACTGTATTGTACCAATTTTCGATGCACCTTAAGATATATATTATTTTCCACTTGTATTGTATCGTATCATATGATATGTATCATGTATCGTCTGATACTAATAACCATATTTAGAAGTCAACAAAATCAAATGTTTGTAACTTAGATAAATTATATGATTTAACAGATCAGGCAACAAATCAAAATGGAAATAATCAAATTGGCTAAATCAATCTATAAGAAAGAAAATTATGAAGCAGTTTAATAATAGTACAAGTGAATCATATAACAACCAAACAGATCCTAAAACAATAACTAACAGTGAGAAATATACTGTTTAGAGGTCTACCGAAACTTGAGATGCATCTTTCTTCACTTTGGTCTCAAACTTCCAGGCCACAGGGATCAGCTCTGATGAATGTTTATCTTCCATATTGAATAATCTCTCCTTAAAAGCCCTCTGTGAAAGAAGCAGCATAGTCTCAGTTTCGATGAGAACAAGGCATTAAAAGCGAGGCACTGGCCAGGAAAAAGATGCCTCTTGCCACGTGTTCCAACTGGAGACCTAAACGTGCTCAACAATAACAAAAGGTAACTGATACTTCTTATTAACCAATCCAAATAATAGTTTCCTTTTGTTTCCAGGCTTATTTGGTAAGAAATAATAAAGCGAAACGAAAATAGAAAATTGAACTAGTTATAGGTTTCTCTGATAATAAACGTACATACAGAAAAAACTAATGCCAAGCTGAGGAAAATTAAAAGTAAGTCATCTTAGCAATGCATGCAGAGCTAGAGTAATCTCCCTTGAAAACCTGTATGACTGAAAGAAACAATCCGATTGGTTATCCCTCATAAAATGAGAAGAGTAGATAACATCAAGTCGACCGTCAGTGGGAATGGGACTTAATAGTAAAATAATTCAATCGTGTCTATAGTAATATGATAACACATTGATGATGGTTTTCCAATGAACAATCAAATTAATAACCACAAATCTGAAATCAGGTGTTTAAAAGGCCATTTATGTCTTGTCATTCCAGCCAAAGCCCGTCGGCTGAAAAGAGAGAAATACTGCAACAATAATAAACAATTTATCATGTAAAAAAGATCAAATAAAACCGTGATACCTTTCTTGGAGCCATAAGAGTTCCATCAACATCAAACATAGTATTTAATGTAAATTATCTGCAACCAAATACAAAAATTAGTAAAGCTTTTTCCCACTAACAAAAAAAAAAAAAGAATCATTTGATTTCATTGAAAAATTATTCACCCAGAAAATACAAACAACTTAATAAAGTGATGAAAGTTCAGAATTTGATCTGGGTGGCATTTCAGGACCCCTCGTCTATAACTAATAAATTAAGAAACTTTTGGGAATACATGAAATGTGAAAACCAATCCATTATTAGCAGTATTTGAGGAATCAAATAAACAACAGAAGACATTTTAAATAAAACTAAGAACGTACAAAGGTAATCATGAGCATTACCAGGCACCGCTCCAACGGCGCTAAAAACTGCAGAATCGCCATCAGCGGCACTCGCATCAAGTTCAAGCGAGCAACTTCCATCAGATAGGAGCCTCGCCCAGCATTTCTGCTCGAATCATCCTTCAATAAAATAAAGTCGACTCAAGTAAAAACTGTAAATACATACAAAATTAAGAAAATCGTCATAAATCGTGCAAAATTTCGTTCCCAAAACCCTAAAATAGGTATTTAAACCTGTGAATAATGAAAGATCGTGCAAATAAGAAAAAATAGATAATTACGTCACTTGAACGGATACCGTCACAGCATCAATACGTCTACCATAACCTTAACTTCAAAACCAACAGGTTCACATAACAATGAGATTAAATTGTTTCAAGGAAATGAAAAAAAAAAAAAAAAAGTGATTCAAAGAAAACATTATCAAGAGCAGAGAGGCCTGTGAGGAAAACGCGTTTCATGCCAGACATTAACCGCCGTGAAGATTCGGGTTTTGTCGTCGGACTCGCTGGCCATAAACTAGGGTCAGCAGTGAACGTTTTCCGTTAAGGCTTCCCCTGGTTACCTTTCAAATATGGGATAATTTCCTGGTCCCCCCCAAACTTTGATAAATGATTATACATCCTCTAATTGTAAATTCGGTTAAAATAAACCGATTGTGGCTTCAGTATAATAGTGTTAATTTTTATAAAAATCAGAAAACTCTCGTTAATATTTAATATAAATAACTTATTTTATTAAAATTATGAAAATACCATTAATTAGTTTTAAATATTAATTATAATATATTATTTTATTATTTTGTATATTTTAGTAATCCTAGCCGCCTCTCTATCATTCACAACAGCCATCTTCAAGTCAAATTCAAGGAGAACAACCTGAGGATTATTCTCTGGAAGGCTTCAAAGTAAGCAGGAAGATTTCTTTCCTTCTTGTTCTTTAGATATATGGATGGATTGAGAAAAATATTGTTGATGATTTCGGTTACGTATTATATATATTTTGAATGAACGAGTTCCTGGTGATTAGATGTTTTACTGTTATTAAAATCAAGATGATATATGAAAACAAAAGATCATATTTCACTTGATCGAGGAGAGCGGAGGAAGCGACGACGACAACGATGGAGTGTAGAGAGGGGAGATGAGGAGGGTGAGGAGCGGAAGGTGGAGGAGAGTAGGCCATAAAGTTGCCACCATTGGACGCGGTCCTCAGTGATTGATTGTGATGAAGCAGTCAGTGACATCGAACGGCTGTGGACGAGGTGCAGAAGTGAGGATGATAGGTGTGACTGAGCTTGTGTTGTAAAGAGATTAGGTGTTTAGCTGTAAGGCCAACCTAGGATTTCCAATTTCCGAAGAGATTAGAGCCAAAGGTGAAGGAGATAGTGCTTAGAGAATAGAGCTCGAGTTAGATTGTATATACCTGATCCGTCCGCATAAAAATATTGGTTTAGAAACCTTAAAACTCATAATACCTGTTTTATTCCAATGGAAATAAAAATTTAAATATTACAGCTTCATTTCCATGTCAGTTTCAAACTTATTTTAGTTATCAATGGCGAAAGGCACAGGAAAGCCATTATTCTGACTGATTCAACAGCGAATATATAATAGAACTTCTCAGAGTTCCACTCAAACATATAACCTCAAAGCTAGGAAAGAAAAAATCACAGAGATGTTTGCAAATTTAGATAACATGATATAGACAGTGGCCACTATATCATACTAAAACTCCACCGGATTGGAGTTGGGGTTGGGGTTGGGGTTGGCGTTGGGGGCGACCAAGGGTGCATGGCAGCTGCGGATGTTATGTCCATATCGACCACAACGGCTGCACTGGTAAGTGGTCCTGTGATTTCCCTGTCCTCTCCTATAAACAATTGGCTGATACAGTGCATTCATGGCCTGAAAGTTAGAAGAATGAAATGTTATTTACGTAGGAATTACTCAGAAAAAAAAATTATAATAAAAGGAGTGGGAAAAAGATGGAAAAATGAAACGTACCCTAACATATGAATCAGATAATCTACACTGGTGTACCAGGTGTCCAGTGCTTCCACATCGAACACATTGCATTAAATTTGGCCTCATAATAGGCTGTGGCTGATCGGCGACCTGTAAATATATCTATGAATCCATAAGAGAGCTGAGTGAAAAAAAGAATGTCAGAAGGGAAGAGTCTCAAAACTAACCGGGGCAGGCGCAGGAGCAGGGGCTATAGGGATGTTGTTCTGCAAGGCATTTGCATATGCCACATAACGAATAAGATCCTCCCTTGTGTAGAATGTTTGATTTGTTTTCACATTGATGAAATACTGCAAAGTAACATTGCAAACAGTTATCGATTTGAAGTTGTTTGAAAGACCTAATTAATTAGTAGGATTTAATTCATGATAGAATTTTCCATTATTCAACTTCTTTGTGCATTCAGAAGCTGAATTTGTGCAGACATGATACAAAAGGAAACCCACAATAATAACAGTGAGGAGGAAACATTTTTCTGTCCTTCTTATTTGTATGCATCATGAATCAACAAAACTAGCTAAACTATATGTCAATGACAAGTCTGGTATCAAAGCAGACATAATAATTCAAAAATTGCATGGATACATTCTAAAGATAGTCAGCAGCAATAAAATATGTTAGGATGGAAATGCTTCTAATTAATAATGGCTAAGGGATAGATAATCCAAGTGTTTTAAGTGAACTGCACCCGATAGTTTTCACAGTAATTATTAATTATTTGAAACAAAAACAAAAATATAAAATGAATATAAAATCGGCAAAATGACAAAAAAATTCCAAACTTCAAAGTGAATTAGACTTAACAGTTTTCATAGTGATTCTTAATGATTTGAAACAAAATAGTAATAATAATAACAATAGGGAGAAAAACATGAAAACACTTAGAAAATGAATACAAATGAAAGGGTGATGGAAAATTCAAGTGTTGTCAGACGGAAGAGCATGGAAACACTTGTTTCTATAGTTAGAAAATGAATATAAAGTGCCACATTGACAAGAAAATCCAAGGGTTTAGACTAAATAGTTTTAATAGCGATGCTTAATTATTTGAAACAATTAATAATAAGAAGAAGTGTTGTCTAGAGCATGTAAACACTTGTTTCTATAGTTAGAACATGAATATAAAAAAGATAGGATGACAAAAGAATCTAATGTTTTAAATGAATTAGACTTGATAGTTGTCATTAAAACAGAAAAATAATAAAAGTGTTATTAGAGTAGGGAGCATGGAAACATTAGAGTATGTAGTTAGAAAATGAATATAAAAACGACATGACGGTAAAAAATTTCAAATATTTTCAGTGAACTAAATTCAATAGTTTTTGTAACGATTTTTAATGATTTGAAACAAAATAATAATAATAATAATGAAAGTATTGTTTAATTGAATAACACGGAAACATTTGTCTCTTTTGGTTAGAAAATAAATATAAAAAAGACAAGATGATGAAAAATTAAGTGTTTTAAGTAAACTAGACTCGATAATTTTTATAGCGGTTTTTAATAATTTGAAATAAAAAAATAATAACAAATGTGGACAAATTAAAGAACATGGAAACACTTATTTCTATAATTAGGAAATGAATATAAAAATGTGATAAAAATTTCAAATGTTTTAAGTGAATTAGACTCCAAATTTTTCATAGTGATTCTTAATTATTTGAAACAAAATAATAATAATAATAAGTATTGCCAAATTGAAGAGCATGGAAACATTTGTTTCTATAGTTAGAAAATGAATGCAAAAACGACATGGTGATGGAAAATTCAAGTGTTATAAATAAACTAAGCTTGATAGTTTTTATAACGATTCTTAATGATTTGAAACAAAAAATAATAAATGTTGTCAAATAGAAACATTTATTTTTATAGTTAGAAAATGATTATAAGAACAATAAGGTAATGGATAATTTAATTGTTTTAAATGAACTAAACTCGATACTTTTTATAGCGATTCTTAATAATTTGAAAAAAATAATAATAATAAAAACTGTTAGATTGAAGAACATGGAAACAGTTATGCAGATAGAAAGTGAATATAAAGACAAGGTGACCAAAATTTTTAAGTGTTTTAGGTGACCTGGACTTGATAGTTCTCATAATGATTTTCAATGATTCAAAGTGATAAATTACAAATGCTTCCAAACTTAAAAGCATTGCAAAATTGCTTCTATAGCTAGAAAATGAATATAAAATAGAGAAGATGACAAAAAATTTCCATTAGTTTTCAAAGAAATTCTTAATAATTTGAAGAAAAAAAAATGTTGCCAGACTAAAAAGCATGAAAACACTTCTTTCTGTAGTTAGAGAAGGAATTTAAAAAGCGCAATGCAACAAGAAATTGCAAGTTTCTTAAGCAACTTAAACTCATAGTTTTTATAATGGTTTTCAATGAGTTGATAACACAGGTTAATGTTGTTGTTTGCATGACAACACAGGTTTTTGAAGTTGGAAAACAGGAATGGAAAAGGAACAAGGTGACACACTTATTTACAGTGGTTTAAGTGTTTCTTGAGAATCATGCACAATAGTTTTCATAAGAGTTCTTAATAACTTGAAATACATTAAAAAAAGAAAACAAATAATACATGACCATGCTTCAGCACAGCAACAAGGTATTTTGCATCAGAAAAGAAAAATAGGGAAAAACTAAGAAAAAGAAGAAAAAGATATTTTGATTTATTCAAAGTGAAGTAGAAAAGAGATTTTTGATCTAGAATAGCATTTGATTTGGTAAAAAATTATGTTATTCCGTAAAGCATGTATCTGTTAAGCAAGTTTCTCAGAGAACAAGCCAGTTTTGAGTTTCTTATAAACTAAAACCGATACTTCTCATATTCATAAACAGAAAACAAGGTGTGCTTCCAAGCTATAAAGCATGTCAACACACAATCCTGAAAATGAAACGGAATGGAAACCGTTTGAACCAAAAGGCAAAAAACATTTTTCTTGAAACAAAGAGCAGAAACAACTTGATTAAAGCAGTATCAACGATAATAATATGATTAAAGTTAATATATTTTCTATTAGAGCCCACTTGACATGATCAATAAAATGTCTCAATATACAAAGATGACATCAATTCAGAGAGCATAAACAAGTGAACTTGACGGATCATAGAGCTGAGTTGAGCATGAAAATTACCTCCATGATTCCATCTTCATTGACTTCGTTGATGACAATCCATCCTTCGGGAAGAGATTCAGAAGAAACCTCCTCATAGAGACCAACCTGAGGGAGAGCATTTGGTTGAAAGGCCATGTTTTGGTGGTAGTGATGAGCAGCCATGGTTACACAAATGAAGATTATGACTGCAAGGCTAAGGTGTTTGATTGTGAAGTTGTGTTAAGAAGGGGGTGCTTAAAAAGAGGGTTAATTGGAGGTCAAATGATTCCTGAGAAACCACGTGTAGGCAAGGTTTCAGAGTTTGCAAGACGTGGAAGATTAAGCAGAAAATTGATTCCTCATAATTTCTGTTCGCAATGCACTGAGTTAGTATGCAAAATGGGACAAAAGAGATTTAAGACTGATGAGTTGTGTTGCCAAAGAAAGATAGAGGCTGGAGATATTGTTTTATGTTTATGAGATTCTGGTTTTGGTTTTGGTGATTTTGAGTTTCCTGGAAAGCAGGTGGCGACGCCGACCGACAGGAACTTTCACTTGGTTTGGGTCCAAGGGGGAACTTGAGAAAACGGCCATTACATTTCAGGGTTTTAAAACCATGACCAAAAACTGAAGCAAAAACAGTACTGTTTTGCTTCTCTAGATTCCTGCACCATGCCATACCCGCATATATGGCAACTCTTGCCATACCCGCGTATATGGCAACAATTCCAGACAAAAACGTGCCTGAAGATGGAAAGAATCAATTTCCTGGTTGCTATATTTGAATAGTACACCAGTTTTAGTTAGACCCTTAACATTAAATTGTATTATTTACTATTTACAAGACATTATTAATGATAAAAAATATATATTATATATAATACAAGGCAATTCAATTTATAATTGTAAAAAAACTTAAAATAGTACCTCTAACAACTTACTATATTTCACTGTATATTAACTTTATTGTATGAACTTTCTATTTTCTATTGTCTTGAATGTCTTTCCCAGCATGAACATGCTCATAAATCTGAAAAAATTTTATTTCCTTGCCTTTCCTGAATCTCGGATACTGTATTTAATGAATTCCTAATTCACTGAACATCAGCATCTTTACATTTTCATTTTAATTTTCAAGTTTTTTTTCTTTTAATCACCAAATATAAATTATTTATTCAATTAATTAATTTGTACACTTAATATTAGTAAACCAATTTTATATCCTATTATACTTGTAAACGATTTTTTAAATTAACTCTAGTTTAAAAAAGAATTACGATGTTTACATATGAATATAAATTTTAATATATCATCATCTGATTAAATATTTTTATTTTATCTATAGATTATGATATATCAATATAAATGTCATGTATCCATATTTGTAATTATTATTAGTGGAAATATTATTGTTAAAACCAGGGTTCCAGAATGTCCTCCAATATCAATCAGCAGGTAAACAAGAATGAGAAAAGGATCAAAATGTGAACCACTCCAAGTCTTTGGTCGCTTCACAATTTCATCTGATTTCTGTCTCATTTCACTTCTTTTCTGTCTTATTAATTCATTCATGAAATATCCAACAGTGAATATCTGTACAGAAATTACAATCAACTTTCCCTTTTTATATTTCTGTTTTTGGCCAGAGGGAAAAATCCATGTAGAGCATTTTTTCAATACTGAAGCATATCTATTTATGAACTTTACATACCTCGAGTTTGCCGAGTAATTACCAACCCAAGCTCCTTACATTGCTCTTCATCTGGTTGGAGGCTTGCTGGAATTGCACCAAATGCTCTTCTCGTTGCCTCAAACCCAGAAGTCACATAATGTACATATGCTGAAGCATCCTCCATGTTTCTCCTCAAATTTAATGAAGTGGATGCAAATTTCTTCGAAGGAATTTCTGATAGTTCATTCACAAAAGCCTGGTCTAACTCAGAAACCCTCAAAAACCGTTCTGTAGCAGCTTCCCATGATAGTTCATGCATCTGTGCTTCAGACATTTGAGAGGGGTTTTCAGTGAGTGCCTTGAGTGTGGCTTCAACAAATCCGTTACCATCATCATAAGTTCGGCAATTTGGGAATTGCTTGAAGAAGTCATTAGAGGGATGATTAGCACAGACAACAATTTTTCCCATGGCAAGAGCTTCAGATGTGGTTGTGCAAACCACATCTGTTGTGCTTGGATTCAGGAAGACTTTATAGCTGGAGGAGGCAGAAAAAAGAGAAGAAAATTAGTTAGCATTTCAATCTCAACCTATTTAAAAAACTAAGAAAGAAATAACAGAACTATAGGGAAGGGGGTGATCCATGATTTGCTTAGCAATCAGTGTTGCATCTTCTTGATATTAGTTAGATGTATGTTAGGAAGCTTACTCATGAAATACAGGATCAGCATGATCACGCCCCGCATGAACTCTAACTAAAAGTTTCAACTTGTTAGCAGCTTCTTGAACTTCACTGGAGTCCTCTCCAGAGCCATATAAATGCACTTGAAGCCCAGCTAGTTCCTTTTGGTAATCACGGAGTAGTTCAAGCAGCTCCTTGTAGCCTTTACTCCACACCATCTTCCCAATATAATAGGCACCCTTAGTGAAGGACTGATTCTCACCTTGCTGTTGTTCTATCTTTCTCTTGCCAATCTCGAGGAATTTGGGGTTGACTCCATGAACATTGCAGATGATGGAATTAGGATAATCCTGTGTGGCAGCAGATAACCTAATTACCTGCAAGTAAGATTGCACAATGTTGTGACAGAGCAGCTTTTCAAATAATAAAACAAAAAATGAGAAAAAGAACATGGTGTACTTCTTTGGTCAAAGAATGTGGAGCACCTGAAGACTAATATTTGCTAGCAAAACTACTTTCAATGTTCTGGCAATAAGATTTAAAAATACAATGTATTTTGACCACAAACTTGGAACTAACTTGTGCCTAAATCATTTGATAGCCCCACATTAGGAACCCATAAATCGCTTAACTCAGACAATCAATCCAAACAACACAAATAGAATTGAACAGAAAATAAAATTTTTATACTGAATAATAGCAATGTTGACAAAGAACAAAAACATAAATCAAACACAGTTCTATTGACTTTTGCGAGGCCAAAATCTCTCTCTAATTTGTCTAGCTTTTGAGTGAATAAAACTCTCCTTACCGCTATGATTTTTCTTCCTCTTCCTTTTACAACAGTTTTCCTTTTGTACTTGCTCAATTCATAACTGCTCCCACCTGTTTCCATGTTCCCTACTTTTTCTCCTCCCTTAATTTTCACTCTTCCACTTTATCATGACTGCATAATTACCCCACTTTCCCTACTTTTATCTTCTTGTACGTGGTTACATATATCATTACTCTAACATTACTTGCCCCTATGAAAACCACCTTGTCCTCGAAGTGGAGGTGAGGATAGATCTTCCCTCCGTAAAATTTAATTACCCTCCACACCCTATCTAGAAATAGTTCATCTTGGCTTTTTTTTGTAGCATGAATTTTTTTCATCCTTACATTTTTTCCTAACAAATTTGAAAAAATCTCACCCATTTTTTCATTGGCCAAGTTGCCTTGATGGCCAGAAATATCACCGCTATTCGCCATTGTTCGAAATGTCACGTTGCCGACGTCATTTTCCTTAAGCTCAGTAACAACTGCCTTGAATCCTAACCTCCTCACCTTTTTCTCACCATATCCAACATCCTACACTTCCCAAAATGTACCAAGAACTTCAATTCCTACCTCGATCTCATTGTCTCCCTCAAATTCCAACACCACCTCAACCATTTATGGATTAGAACCGATCACCTCCATCATCAAAATTGTCTTTCCCAACCCAATATCCCTAAACTCATTCATGTCGACTTTCAATACACCTCCACTACCCTCATCGCGCAAAATTCGGTCAATTTTGTGATAAAAAATACCTTAAGAATTTCATGTTTGGCCTTATTCTCGTTGGGAACATGAGATTCCAACCATCCATTGCACAAATCCTTTGGAATGAATTAACCTTTTACTCTCTTGTCTAGCTTGTTGTCATCCATGATACATCCTCACATACTATCACTATCACTAATGACTTGAACCTACAATGATGATTCAATTCGAATTTTTCCTCACAATGAAGACAAATCCCCAAGTCTATGCTTTTGTGAATCATCAAACAAACATTCACCCCTTATACTCATCCTTCATGAAATCAAACCTCCCTATCCTTAGGAATTGCAACTGCTCTAATATCAATTTGTCAGAAACCCAAAAATCTCTTAACTCTTAAACAATCAATTCAAACAACACAAATAGAATGGAATGGAAAATAAGAATTTTATACTGAATAATAGTAATAGTAGTGTTTACAAAGAACAAATACAAAAAACAAATACAATTCTACATTTCTATTGGCTTTTGAACGACCAGAATCTTTGCCTAATATGTCTAGCTTTAGAGAGACTAGAACTATACCTACCACTATGATTTCTCTCAATCTTCCCTTCCCCTTCCTTCTGCAACAATTCACCTTTTATACTTGCTTAATTCATAACTGCTCCCACATGTTTCCATGTTCGCTACTTTTTTTCTTCTTTTAATCCTCACTCTTCCACTTTATCATAATTACGCTACTTTCCCTACCTTTCTCTCCTCTTTTAATCCCCATTCTACTAGTAATAGGCATACACTTGTTCAATTGTTCGTAAAATCGTCAGGCACCATTTGTCAATGTGTATAGGTAAAATCAGATTAAGAACACTTCTTCTTTCAATGCATGGGTGAGTATTTATATCTACAAACATCTACTCATCTGTATCCAAACACTGAAAATAATGCAAACCTGACCTGCATTCTAGTTCCAACAGGGAATTATTTTACCATCAGGAGCTCAAACCATCTGTTTTCAATCCAAAACCTTTAACAAGATTTAAGGAAAAAATGTTTGGTAAATCCAACTATATACTAAACACATTTATGTGTTCATTGCGCAATAGTCCTTTAAAAAATTGAATTCAAATTTTAACAAGTTTCATTTATTAATTCCAGGTAGTTATACAATGGCTAAAGACTACAAAGTTGGAGAAATAAGGAAAACTTTGAATATCTAACATGCAGAGATGTAAGATTATAATGATTATACCTTGTGGCAATATATACCGACAACCCAGGTATTTACATGCTTAAGAAAAAACGCTTTTAGTTGTCCATTCTTTTCTCTCTTCACATATTCCAGGTAATTGGTATGTACAATTCCTATAACAAGGCGGAATTTAGTTTTCCATCTCTTCCCATGATGAAACCAAGTGAGATGCTCAGGCTCCTCAAGGACAGCAATATCCGCCTCCTCATCAGGGATAATTTCAGAAATGTCTCCAGCAGCTAGAATGCTCCTTTTATCTACAGCAAACTGCAACCACACAGCGAGTCATCAATGACTATCAAACCCTTATATCCTTCCTACATGCAGTTCTAAATCAATAGAAGATATCACCATGATGCCAAACAGGGTCCAAACTCATGGCAGTGAAATAAACTCAATCAGCATCGAATTCCATGGCAGTAATAAGTAATTGCCACAGTCACAATGAAGTCAAACATAAACACAAAAACAAGAACAACAAATACATCTATATCAGAGCTAGTATAAAAAAATTACAGGTCTGATTACCTTTCCAGGATAAAATCTTATAACAAAATCAGAAGTAAACGTTATCCTTTCCTCAAGCCACCGTCGGACATAACTTTCCTGCTCTTGAGGTGAACTAAACGTGATGTTGCCAGGGTATACTAGTTTTTGATATTTAACAGATAACCAAGGAATCACCAAAGTAACTTTTCTTTCTCCGTCTTTCGCAAGATACGCAGCACGAAACAGAGGGTTAACAGCCGTCCCAGTCATCCATGGAAGACTCGCAGTAGTAAAAATCGCAATATGCTGTTTTTTATCCATTCATTATCAGCCTGCCTTAACCTCCCAATATCTAAACAAAATCAGTCCCCTCAAAATTAGAAAGCCACAACTTTATAGCTAAGATTTATATATAGGGTTTCTTAAAAACAAATGATTCCAAGAGAAACAAGCATATAAGAACATAATCTGAAATGCAGCAAACATTAAATAAATTGTTAAGTGTCGAATACCTTTGGTATTTTTCTGAATAATCCTTCAAGACTTGAACGTAAAGAGGAAGTAACGGAAATGTAAAAGGATAGACCTGAGAAAAATGCTCAAGAAGAAGGAACAGTGAAGCCCGAGTCGAGTCCACCCTGTTTTTCTCTTCTATGCGGTGTCGTTTCCATGCTCATTATGGGTCCATGCCAGATAATTAGTGGACGGAGTTTCATCTTTAATGTAGGCCACAATTTTGAGTATATTAATAGTTGTAACATGTTTTGGTGCTCATGCTTCGTACACCGTTAGATTATAGATTCCTTTTTGATCATCGTCCAAGTGAAGACACTAAACTCTAGGCCATGGTAGACTGGTAGTTACGGAGTTCATAGTAAACCCCAAATTTCACGTGAAAACCCTAGAAATGGATCTTTAATTGTCTATGCAAAATCCAAATTAATAGAAACATTTGCCACGATTATCAGGTAAGAAATTAACACTCTTTTGATTCTTTCTGTTTCAAACTTCTAATTTCCTTCTTTTCTGTCTTTTCATTCATCTGATTTCCTTTCTGTTTCAAAATTCTCGAATATCTACTTGTGTTGAGTTTGTTTTGAACTTCCTCGGTTCATTTATGGTTGACTTTACTTCTGGAAGGATGTTGATCGTCCAAGATTGTTTTATTGATTAATTGTCCTCGGTGTGCTTGAAGATATGTTGATGGGTCACGCGGACGTTCTATCTGAACTTAGATCATCAAAAGATCAGCCAATTGCTGATCCCGAGCTGGAGTTAGAAGATGATGAAGAAGCAGCTTATTCTGAATATGAAGAGATAGTGTATGCAGCCTCCTTTGAAGAGCTTGCCGAAAATCACATTAAGTATGATACGATCATTTGGGTTTCCATATCTCTTTTACTGGTTTTAGCATGGGGAATCGGCATTTTTATGTTGCTTTATCTGCCCATTCGAAGATATGTGCTTCAAAAGGATATTTCCTCTCGAAAACTGTATGTCACACCAAGCGAAATAGTTTACAAGGTATGCTGATATAGATAGACATTCACATTTATGCAGTTACTGTCTGTCAATAAGCAAATAAATGAAGCTGTAGAGCTAAATCTCTTTGTTTTTTGATTTTGTTGGTGAAGGTTTCTAGGCCGTCGTTCATACCCTTTTGGGGCCTAATAACAATTGAGAAGCATGTGCCTCTTTCCCTTGTGATCGATGTCATTATTGAACAAGGTAATGATGCAACTCTGTATGTGCTTTAGCCTGAATTGTTTCTTGAGGGTTGCATGCCTTTATTATTCTATGTCATAGTTTGAATTGAAAATGCAAATATGTATCTATCAAATTCATTATTTCCCAAATTACACACCAATTTATCAAACAATATCCAGAATATGGTCAAAAGCAGAAGGCATGATTATAATATTATCTCCTAGTAGTTAGTTGCCTATCTCTGGTAATTACGCTTTGCAATTTCCGGGATCAATAAGTCAAATAAGATGGACGAGCCAAGCAAGTGATTCTGTCATCAGGTTGCTACCAATTTATGTCTAATGTTTAATAACCATCACTAGAAGAGTAAAAATGAAAAGCAAAAATGTCATTGCACCAGCACATTTGCAAGATCTCTGTTTTTGCTTCTTGATTGGTTTAGTGTTATGATTTTGATGCAGCATTTTTTATATGAAAGAGGCTAATACCTATTATGTTCTTTTAAAATTTTGTAGGTTGCTTACAGTCAGTTTATGGAATTCATACCTTTAGGGTAGAAAGCATAGCACATGGGAAAGCAGCACCTGTTGATGAACTACAGGTACAAGGTGTTTACAACCCTAGTCTCCTGAGGAAGGTATATGAGATTTCTCCCCTTGTTTGTATCTCCATTAGTAGACTCATGGGACTTTTAATAAAGCATTAAAAATAATTTTATTTTATCTTATTTTCTTAATTTTCTGCAGGTCATTGTAACAGAAGCAGCCAAGGTTATACAAGAGGTTGGTAAAAACTGGAAAGTTAACACTCTTACCGGTGAAGGGGACAACATTTCTAGAATGGCTTCATTGACAGAGGGACCTGCTGCTTGGAAATCACCATCCAAAAGTTGGAAGGTTATTAAAAAATTTCTCAAAATTCTAGAATTCTTCATTCTTTGTGAGAACCCTGTCTTCCTCCCAATTACCTGTGATCATCAACCCTTTTTTTCAATCCTGACCCGGGTGCAAAATGAAGAGTTATAGGTGTATTTTGGTAGTTAGATAATATTTACAATTTTTCATGGTGAAGAATTAGATGGTATAAATGACACCTTTCTAATTCAATTAAAGAAGCAGGGTGAGAAGATCTGGCTGCCTGCGAAACTAACTTTTGTTGTAATTTTGCATTGACATAGGCACCGGGTTCCCCCTACCAAACTTCAGTGGAACGCAGAGGGTTTGTACTGGGAGACTTGCTCCTGCAAAAACTTGATGAAGTCAGTAAATCAGTAAAGGTATGGAATGTTGACGGTACCGTTTGTTTATCCTGTGTCAAAACATTCTCTCATTGTTCTTCAAAATTTATTTTCATCCCAGATTTTCACCTCTCAGTGTTCTTTCGTTCTGTGACATATCTTTTTGTATCAGTTTTATGCCTTTTCGGTAATAAAACCCTTTCATGATAAAATTCTACATGCACGTGTTTTCACTCCACTTTGCCAACGGTTATCTCATATTTGACACCCAGAAAATTGAGTTCCTCCTTGGAAAGTCCGAAGATGACACTGAAGGTAGCCAAACTACAGCACCCTCGTCGGAAGTTAGAAGACGTATCTTTTAGAGATACTATGTCGCCTTTTACAAGGCTGTGATTTTTGTTTATTATTGTAATGTTTCTGTTCTCGTTAATAGCTCAGAATCCTTTCAAATCTTTTATTTCCAATAGCAATTGAATCCCTAGCTGCCACTGGAATAATATTTGTCACGGTTCATAAGTCCGCTCCTCAGACCTTGCAATCAAATTGAACTGAATCCTAGAACTTCAACAACTTTCTTGCAAACATAAGAAGTTGCTCAGAATCATGAATATGCATTCTCATAGACTTTGAAGTCTCTGAAGTCTGACATGCGCATTTATTCATAAATCATCACAGCTGTAAGACTTGATCAAGAGAAACGACAGTAGCGACCACAAAAAAAAAATTCAGAAAATAATATACATACTAAGATTTCGGATAAATCGGGAGAATCAGATATTGGTAAAAGTTTATCGGTCACGGTTAAATCAGAAACACGGACCAAATAAATTTATCATCATATCTCCCACTCCACCGATAAATCTTTTTATTTTCTGAAGAAGAAATTTCCAAATAACAAACGATGAGAGAGAGAGTTGAAGTAGAAATAGTTTTTCGTATTATCGTAAGGGACACGAAATTTGATCATCAGAGACTTAAATACAGGTAATCACGATAATAATCGATCATTTTGTTGCAGTTTTGTTCTTCATCACATGATCTCATTTTGCTCCCTTATTGACAAAGCATGTTGCCGACGAAACATCGGCGAAACCAACCAAAACCCTAAATCATCAGAGAAACCCTAAGTGCATGAAACATCGGCAAAGCCACAAGAGAAATAGAGAGATTTCACTGAGACATCTACGAAATTCTAACCATAGCTTTACAGAAGCGGAGAATAAGAAGAAGAGACTACCGGCATGAGCAAGCTGCTGTGGAGGGACCTTTATATAGGGACCAGTATGGAGGTGAGAAACCCTAGTTCACGAAATTGTGCTGAGCTGTCACTTTTCGGCTTTTTGAAATTTAAGCATACAGACTGGTTTATATTGTAATTGTGCCAATCTAAATTAATGCCTTTCAGTACCCGAGTTTTGTGTGGATAGTATTTGACTGACATCTATCTCATGTCCGTTAGAAGTCAAGTCGCCAAGTTTTCCACTCTAGGACGAAGGAAAAAATAAAAATTAAAGTCTTTCATCTATACTCAATATTTTATATTATGACTGAATTCGAATTGAATCAAACTTAAATATGCATATATTTGTATTTGAACTCATTTTATATCATTTGAATTTATATTCGTATTTGTATTTGTTGAATTTTTTTATAATAAAGTTTATATTTATATAATTTAATTTATATTAGGCTCGTATTCATATTTGGTTAGTATAATTTGTATTTATGTTTAATCAAAAATTATAATTAATATAAATAATTAATAAAATATAATTAAAAAATTTTTAATTTAAGTTTGAGTTTGTATTCGGTTCGTATAGTTTGTATTCAAACTCATATTCACTAATTTTTCAAATTATAGTTTTGATTGATTTATTTCAAATTTGTTTAAACTAAATTTAAAAATATATTTAAATATATTTGATTTGAATTTAACTCTATTTTATATATTCTAAATTTTTATTCACTCTTAAATGAGTTTAGTTAACGAGAATGAGGATGTTCCACCCAACCCATATAAAAGGATAAATTTTTCCTTTTTAAAATTAAAAACGGTGAATTTTTGCTTTTTAACTAAATTTTTTGAGTCAATTTTAATTATAAAATAATAATTTTAAATCTAAATAATAATTTTGAAAGAATAAGGTTTTTTTTTATTTTTCCCTTTTAATTTGATCACTACAGCTCTTCCTCTGTTTTTACTCAGTCACATCTGTTAACACCCTTATCATCTTTAATTTCAAAACCATCAGGCAAACCACTATTTGTTAGAGCCTTAAAGCTCATAGAACATCATTTGGGCATATTTTGAACCCACAAATGATTTGGAGGATTTATAAAAATAAAATAATAAATAAATAAATCTTCTAAATCATTTATAAGGAAATATTTTCTCAAAGAAATTATTCATTAAAAAAATAATTTAGGAAAATATCATTAAAAAAATATCATTTATAAGGAAATATTATTATTAAGAAAATTTTTTTAAGAAAATTATTCATAAGGAAAAATCTTTTAGGTAAATCAATTCTAAAGTAAAATTAATTTTAAGAAAAGAAATCAATCTTAAAATAAAAATGGTCATAAAAAAAGCTTCGTTTCATCTTAAAAAAATTTTCAAAGGAGCCAATTTGACAAGTATCCACTTACGAGGGGAATGTCTATTTTGCATTTTTGTATATTTGAATGTTTTTAGTATAATTTATGATTCATCTTTTATTTTTATTCATTAAAATTATATTTTAAATTCATTATTTCAATTCATTCAAAGTAAAATTACTTTTTTGTGTTTTTCAAAATTCTTAACACGTGTTAATGATATTGTATTTATTGTTGAGATTGCATATATATATATATATATATGTATTTGGAGTGATGTACCCCTTTCCTGAATTATGAAACTTTTTTTATTATTTATTTATTTACCTTACCATTAATTGTTATATTTGAAATGTTGAAATATGATAGATTTAAGAACATTAAATTAATTCATAATGGATTAAAAATTTATTAACCACGGCAACAAACGCTACCATTTGAATTTTCTTCATTTGGAAAGAACCTTTTTGGGTACTCTTCACTTCCAACTTGCTCAGCGGACTGGTACACAAGCCTATCATCAATAATTACAGCATCGTCGATGGGCGAGGCACCATTGTCCAAATTACCGATGGTGGATGTTGAATTTTTAAATAAATTTGTCGTCCAAAATGTTTTGGTCTAAAACATGTGAGTGGCCAAGCTACCCTCAAAGAAAGAGAGCAAAACATAACAGAGAATCCGTTGGATAAAACAACTAACTAGGGCACTCACAATTAGAGGTTATGTGTCCTACAAGTGACATGGTTATTTAGTGAAAAAATGATTCATTAAAAAGAAAAAAATGGAAAAAATATGAGAGTGGGGAATAATTTGTTTCTTGACCAATTGTATATAGTCTAAAAAAACCAAAATTAGATTAATATAAATTACAAAATAAAATAAATAAATATTAAAATAATATTAAAACATTTATATGACCGAACTGATCATCAAATCTATGCTTATATGTTCACCAATTTTAGAAGTAATTTATTAGCTTAATAATATCTAGGGTTAGATTCGAATCAAATTAAGCATAAATATATATATATATATATATATATTCGTATTCTGATTCATTTCGTATAATTCTATTTGTATTCGTCGAATTTTTTTATAGTAAAGTTTAAATCTATGTTTGATTTGTATAAGTCAGTTTATATTCAATTCATATTTATGGTTAGTTCATATAATTTATATTTATATTTTACTAAAAAATATAATGAATACAAATAATTAATAAAATATAATTAAAAAATTTTTAATTTAAATTTAGATTCATGTTCGTATTTGATTTGTACAGTTCATATTTAAACTCAGATTTATTGATTTATAAAACTATCGTTTGGGTTCGTATTCATATTCAGATTCGAATAATTTATTTCAAATTTATTCGAATCGAATTTAAAAACGAATTTGAATATATTTGATTTGAATTCAATCCTAATAATATCAATAATTACAATAAAATATAGTAAATTCTGCTTCCATTTAAAAAAAAACAGAAATAACATAATGACATTTTATTCCCATAACAAAGTTCAAAATTTTAATATTACCTTTAACTTATTAAATTCCTTTTAAACTCAAAACTTATTAAAGAAGTTTTCCGAACATGTAAACTTTAGAACCTCACAAATAAAACGCAAAGTCTTAATGAAGTTCTTTTTAACTAAATCCGGCAAAGTTGGACCCACTTGAGGCCGGGGGTGGTCTCTCGGAAGCCGCTTGTGACGGTAACGGCCTTGGGAATCCGCGGGAAGGCCCATTCCGGCCTTCTCGCAGCTGTCCAAGGTCAGATCCCACCTCGGAATACCCGACGAAAAGCCTGCCTCCACGCTTCTTTATTGGCCAGATGTGGCTTCATTGTGACTGCAAGAGGCCAGATCTCGTAATGAAAAATGGTGGGAGGAAAGGAAAAAGGAGAAGGAGAAAGAAACATAATAGGGGGGAGAAAATGAAACTGGTTTCAAATGAATCGAAAAGTCATTAATACCCTTCTTAAAAGGTTGAATTAAAATAACCTTTTCAACGGTTTGTTTTAACGTGAAATCTAACGGAATGGGGGCTAGCAAATTTGCTATAATTTCGAGACCATTTAACAATTAAGCAACTAGAAATCATTCTTCCCCGGAGCTGCCCAACCAATCCAGTCCTGATTCAAAGAAATGAGTAAAAAGAAAGTGTTGGTGGTGGGAGGCACTGGCTACTTGGGGCAGCATCTACTTCAAGCCTTATCAGAGATCCAAGGAACGCCGTACGACGTGGCAGCCACTCACCAGTCCACTCCACTTCCTCAACCTTTGCTCGACGGCCTTCCTTCTTTCGCATTTTTTCAGGTCGATTTGAAATCTGGATCAGGATTCGACGTTGTTTCACTAATATTTGGCCAGGTTTGTTTCATTTTGAATTTGCAATTTTCAACTACTTATACGGATATCAAGTATTAAAGTGATGAATGCGTTTTGATACGGCAGCCCGACGTCGTCGTAAACTGTGCTGCTCTCTCCGTGCCTCGTGTTTGTGAAAAGGATCCTGATTCTGCCATGTCTATAAATGTGCCTTCATCCATTATAAATTGGTTATCGAGCTTCTCTGAGAATATAGATACTCTTCTGATTCATCTATCAACGGATCAAGGTATTTACGGATATGCTCATAAAATTTTAAGAATGTGAATATCACTTTGATATTGGATTTTTACCTTTTATATATTTTTTTAAATACCAGTTTACAAAGGGGTGAAGTCGTTCTACAAAGAAGAAGATGAAACTGTTCCTGTGAATGTTTATGGCAAATCAAAAGTTGCAGCCGAGAAGTTTATCTCTGAGAAATGCTCCAATTTTGCAATTTTGAGAAGCAGTATTATCTTTGGCCCACAAACTATTTCACCTGTACCTAAATCTCTTCCAATTCAGGTGTTTGCTAACAATGGTCTTCGCTAATTGAAATTTGGTTGATTTTTTATCTTCATGATCTTTCAAGGGATAAATACATGGGTTGTTGTGGTTAATTGGTGTCTAATCAGCATTTAACTCTTAAATGTGCAGTGGATGGATGGTGTCCTTGCCAAAGGAGATAAAGTGGAGTTTTTCTATGATGAGTACCGCTGCCCAGTGTATGTGAAGGATGTTGTGGCTATCATAAAGGCTTTGATAGATAGAGGGTTATCAGGTATTGATCCTGTTGCTATGGTTTTACATTTTTATAACCCAGAACAGTGGGGAACACAAGCTCCATGATTTTGCATTGAATATGACTAAACAAAGTTTTTGGTTAAAATTTTCGCTAACTTGGAAGATATCTTCATTTTTATCAAGTTATACTCCTTTTAAGGCAGTGGAAATTCAAATTTAACTTCTCACATGTAGTAGAGGGTTGATAATGGGATGCCAAAATGAAAGAAAAGGGAGTCTTAATTAACAAACCTTGCTTTTTTAAGTATGATATGCTGTGCTAGCATCTCTTGACACTCATAATTTTTCTTTCTATTGTTTCTTTTTCTTCAATTCATGGTCATTGAGTATTCAAGGATATATAAATTTGTTTGACTACATCCGACTTCTCTGTTTTTCTCTATTCTTTCTGATCTGGAATGTAACTCTATTTAATGTTACTTTTCCAGAGAGTAAGCAAATGCAATTACTACTGAATGTCGGTGGACCAGACAGGGTATCACGAGTTCAAATGGCTGAGGCAGTGGCAGACATAAGAGGATATAACACATCCTTAATCAAACCAGTGTCTGCGTCATCTGTAATTTCCTAAATCTTTTATCACACTTTCCTGAAATCTTAGTTATGTCCGAAGTACGAATTTAGTAACGTGTGTTTTTCATGATCAGTCCTTTTACCATTAAGATATAATGTAGTCCCCTTTTTGTGATTGGCCGTTATTCAGTGTGAATATTTTTCAGGTTGATCGTGGTGTCATGTCCCCAGCTGATATATCCATGGATATTACTAAATTGGTTCAGACACTCAATATCCATCCAGTTTCATTCAGAGATGGGGTCAAAATGACACTAGAAGAAGATGCTAAATCATAATGTCTTGACTATACACTGAATGACCCTCAATTACTTTGTGAACTTAATAATTGAAGCTATAGCACCAACAAAAATTTACTCCCTTAATTCTGTTCCGGCACTTTATATTCTTCTGTATGTGCAAATCTGTGTCGGGATAACAAGATATGTTGGAGTACATAATCTCTATTGTTCCAGTGGATAATTACAAGCCCAGGAAGATCCATTTGTTGTTTCAACTCTGCATTCTATGATCTTGTTGTTAAATAAGGTTGAAGTACTGGAAGATATCTATATGTTGTACAAACTGTTTATTCAATAAATTGATGGAAATGCCATGTGTCCCAAAATAATGGCTATTTATGTTTTTGTTTTTTTTTTTATTATTTCATCTCTAACAACTATTACCTGACAATAAAATTGTACAACTGAGTGTGCTTGATCGAATCAAGTTTTTGAGTCAAATTTGAGATAATTCTTGTTTGAATTGGATTCAATTCGCATTGATCTTTATTCAAGTTAGTTCATATGAAGATAGTCTTTTGTTTCACCTGATGAGATAGTTCATATGGTCTAAGATCGGAAATTAAATGGAAGGCCCAAAACAAGCTGGGCCATGTGATGATGAATAAGGCCTTTAATAAGAGGACTCCACACACACTTTCTGTGCTCGTGACAGCGGAAAGAGGAACGGCCCTCGTTTCGACACCATAAGTGCTCGTTCGTTGTGATCATTTGAATCGAACATTTCGAGTTGGAAGAGAAGCTCGTTTTCATCTTCTCTCTACTCCAGTATTACATTTTTATCAGGTAATTAACCGTAATCTTACTTTCAAGAATCCTATTATAAGAGACTCCTCACGCTTTACTGACTCTTAGTTTGGCGAATTTCATATCATGTTAGTTAGGGTTTTGACTTTGCAAATTATATTTCGATCGATATCCTTGCAGTTGTATCAATGGGAGGAGCAGAGCATGGACACGGAGGAGAGGCGGCCCACGGTGATTTCAGGTCCAAGGTGTGGAGCATGACTGGTGGTCCATACTGTAGGCCCAAGCACTGGAAGCGCAACACGGCCATTGCCATGGCTGGCATCTTCCTTATTTGCATTCCTATAGCCATGAAATCGGCCGAGCTCGAGGTCTCTTAACTCCTTCCTTTTCTCATTTATTTTTTTTCTTCTTGGTTGTGGAGGAACTGTAGGATATGCGTGGAAATCTGATATTTCAAAATGTCATCTAATGCCATTTTTCGACTACCATATCAAATTTTATTTAATGATTTTAGCATTTTTTATCTTGTTTGGTGGTTGAGTTCTGTTTAAGATCTAACTTATGGTGTCTAATGCTTATTGTGATTCGAGTGAAGGTTTTAGACTTCGTTGGAGTAAAGTCGGCGTCAGTTTGAGGGTTTCCCTGCTGGCGACTGAGTCATTTAAGTGAATAGAAGGATAAAACATAATTAGCTTGACTTATATATGATCGGTCCACTTTACTAAATTTTTGTTTTTGGCTATTATGAACTTAAACAAAGATAAAGGTTTTCTTTTTTCCCTTTCCATGGAGATGACATTTTAAAGAACACAATATGACTGGAATATTCAAGCTATCTTGGTCTGTGACATAAAAAATTATCTTCAAGCTAATAAACTGTGATGCTGTTTAACCCTAGCATTATTCTTGTTTATAAACTTGTTTAATAATAAGATAATGAATGGCTGAGTAGATTATGGGATTCTTTCCGGATGGCCCCTGACAGGGGACCAAAATCTTCAAAATGTTAACTTCTGAACTGAATACGCTTGAGGGTTGATGTGGTTTTAATGTAAACTGCTGTGAGTCAGCATTTTGGTCAATTGTTCAGAGATGAGGACTTGTTGTGAGGTGCTGGAATATATGTATCTGCACATCCTTTGGAATGACTTGGTAGCTATAAGCTTTTGGTTTTAGTCATTGATTGTTAGGTTTTAAATTTTAAATCTTCATTTTTAAACAAGGAATACTCATGTATAGGCACTTGCTAACCTAAACTTGATTGTCACTTGCCTTGCTGATCACTTAAGATGACGACATTCTCTCGTCCTGCATAATCTTTGTTTGATGACAGGTAGCTGTTAGGTCTAGGTTGTTATTTTGATTCAGAAATGATACATACGTGAAATTGGAAATTAAATTCATTTATGTTTTGAACTTTTTTTGTGTTTGCTTAATTATTTATTTTGATGTTTGAATTGTTTGTGCTGATGGGTTACTTGTTGATTGACTTATTATGGCATTGTTTACGTGTCTGTACAACTCTGTTGCTAGTGATGACGTTGATGAGTAATTGAAAGTTGATTTTCTTGCAGCAACGGCCACATCATCCTGTTCGCCCCATTCCTTCCCAGATCTGGTGCAAGAACTTTGGAACCAAAGACTACTGAAGTTGTCAGGATCAGCAAATGGAAAAGTGCCTGTAGAGGTCTTTGTCAAAGACTTGCTTGTATTTTTGGTTGCCTGGTTTTATTAGCCTTTTATAACCTGCTTTGATGGTATTTTCAAAGATTTGATCTCCCGCAGTAGATCGGATCATGATTATATTATCAATAAGTTGCGGAATTGCCTGCTTCTTGTTATAATAAATGATCTTGTGAATGTTTTTGGAAATTGTGACAAGATCTTGCTTTCATTAATCTCTTCATTTAGTGATGTTCAGCACCGGCATCTTTGAAAGATGATAATTTGATATTGACGGGAATGAATTGATTGTAAGATGAAAATTCTACCGTTGCAGACCAACTTTTATGAATGTATTATTGATATTGATTTCTAGAATTAGAAGGCTTAGTATGAATTTGGAAGTAGTGGAGCTTAGTGTTGTTCGTAAGTTTGGCCTAATTATAATATCAATAAAACCTAAAGTTTGAAACTTTGTCCTTGCATTTTGAAAATCTTAATGTAGACTTTAAGTAGGGAGTCAATCGATATATGTATAAGTTATTAAGTTGAATTGTCATTTCTTAAATTAAGTTTGAATATTTATTTTCATTCTCGAGTTTGAATTAAAATACCGAAATTTATTGAATTTAAACTCAAGTTGAAAATATTAAAGCTTGTCGTGTTTGAGTTTAGGTCTCAAAATTACTCCACGGAGTAGAGCTTGGGTTTAAGTGAACAAAAGGTTTTGGGAGATTGTCGAACATTCATCAATTTGATATGGCAAGTAAGCTTAGCTCAAGAATAGTTATTAGGGGTGGTTTGGAGTTAGGTAACTCATTGTTAGAAGGAATGATGATGATACCCTTCCCATCAAGATGAAGACCTTTAAAACATGTAGAAAGACTTATATGTATTGACCATCTTGAGATGTAAATAGTGCATGATTAATCACATTTTATAGGAGAATGAAATAATAAAATAATTACACAACTCAAAATGTATAGTGTGTCTTAATCTAAAAGATATAATAAATTTTCATGTAACAAAACATCTCACTATAAAATGTTCTTAAAGGTTTTTAAATCTTTTTTACATTCCAAGTATTAGGGGACAGTTGTTATATTGTCTTTAAATTTATAATTTGTTTATTTGAGGTTTTATTTTTGAATAAATTTAAGATATTAAGAGAAGCGACTAAACTTTACAGAATGATTAGACAACATTATAAATAAATTTTATTTGACATTTAATGATAAAAAGAAAAGTCTCTTCAAATGAAGATAATGAATAAACTTTCACCAATAGAGAAATATGTGTAGGATTACCTGCAAATATTCACTTATTTTGCATCAATAACAAACAAACATAAATATATCTTCATCTTCCTAATAGGGATCTTATTGATAGTCACAATATTTTCTTCTATTTTAATTAAAATAAAATTAGACTAATTACAATTTTATTAGAATCAAGAATTGTTATTCTCTTGTTTGTTTGAATGTAATTTCCCCTTAGTATTTTTATAGATATAAATAATTAATTGGAAGAGAGGAAGAGAAAGACATGAAATAATACCAAATTTCTCAGAAGTTCTATTGTAATGTTAAAATGCACGTAAGTTAAGTATTCAAACTATCAGTTTAAACTATACAAAAAAATTGATGTTTTATTATTTTTTTTGTTTTTAATTTTATTTTTTACCATATTGTTGGAAACACTAGAATTTCTTCAAGATCTAATGTTGTTATCATACTTTATTTTGTGTAAAGTTCAAAATTGTACGGATTAATTGATGACAAAAAATTGAATATTTTTTAATTTTCATTCATAATGTTACTTAGGAGGAAAGAATGACAAACATGTTTATTGTTTCCATAAGTGACGGATGAATGGATCAAGGAAGTATCACTCATGTCGAGAAAGTAACTTACAACATAAAAATGTTGAAGAAGACGTTAAAAATCAATGAGGTCGGGATTGTTGTTTGGTGGTAATCCTTGTGGGCTAATTTTTTCATGGAAAGATGAAGCTTCTTTTCATGGTTCTAAATCCAGATGTGGTTGATCAAGTCTAGAACTTGGAGTAAAAATAAGTTTGTAAACATTTTACATTTGAAAGATACATTTAATAACTCACTCTACTTGGTATATATAAGCATTCAACCAAATTCAAAAACTGTTTTAAGTCACCATGTCAAGCTGAAATCCACCCCTACGCAATATTTGATGTTGGGCCGCCTCCTGCTTGTTTAATGGGACATGTATTGGGCTTGACATATCAAAAGTCCTACTATCATGACGCCCTCCACAGGACCTTCAGCATCATTGGAAGCAGCCCAATTCTTGAGGTTGGCTACCCTGCGTCGTGGCGTGCCTTCTGGCCTTTTTTTTTTTTTTGGTAATTAGTGCCTTCTGGCCTTTACTTTTTCTTTTTATATTGAAGAGATAGGGGTGGAAAATAGGGCTCAACAATTGTGGCTTCGAAAGTACATCTCAGTTCCACATTTTTCTCAAGTGTTTTGGTCTTCATCATCAATGGAACCAGTTACAAAAAGGTAGTTCTTCATTTATTGATTTTTTCTTGTTTCGTGTTTTCCTTACACTTTGCGCCAATATTGTGTTTTTCTGTGTTTAGGTGTGCGGTTGTTACAGGAGCAAACAAAGGAATTGGGTTTGAAATATGTAGGCAATTAGCTTCAAATGAGATCATTGTGGTGTTGACGGCCAGGGATGAGAAGAGAGGTATTGAAGCTGTTGAGAAGCTGAAAGCATCTGGTTCCCACGACGTGGTCTTTCGTCAGCTTGATGTGGTCGACAATGCTAGTATTCACTCTCTTGTGGATTTCATCAGAAATCAGTTTGGAAAGCTTGACATCTTGGTATGATTCAATATAGTAAGGCCATTCCATTATCCTTTTTGTACCTTATGATCGAAAAGTCATGAAGTGAGCCGAAAATTGTGGACCTTCGCTGGCAGGTGAACAATGCGGGGATCAGTGGAGTCACAGTGGATACTGATGCTTTATCGGGTTTCATCAAGGTATATAAAAATCAGAGGGGTATAACAATATTTAAAATTATCGAATTTTGTTTTATCCGAGAGATTGAGTCCTTATATTTAAAAAAAAAAATTTAAATTTCCTTATAAAACTAATTAAACTTTTATAATAAACTGGTGTAAATACTGAACAAACACAATAAAAATCATTCATTGGTTTGATATTTTAATTAAAAATAAAAAAAAAATATAAAAGTTTGATCACTTACAAAAAAAAAAAAAAAAAAAAAAAAAAAGAAACAGAAAATCCATCCCTATTCAAAAAGCAGAGAGCTTTTAAATACAAAAAATTAGATAGTAAAATAAGAATATAAAAAGATAGACTATTATATAATACACAAAAACATATAAGATATTTCTAGAGTTAAAATGAATATATATATATATATATATATATATATATATATATATATATATATATATTTAAGGTGTAAAATGTAATATATATATATATTTAAGGTGTAAAATGTAACTTTATTATAGTAATAATAGTTTAATAAGGGTTGTGCAAGGGTTTAAAAGAATTTATTGTCAAATTTTAGTTAATGACATAATGGACGACAGTTAGGTTAAGGTATGACTACATTCGATCTTGGCGAGTTTGAATAACATCCAATTTCAGACTGGTCTAAGATTGTAGGTTGATATATTTATTCAAACTCAAATATTTAGATTGACTCGAATTTAACTCATTTTATGAAAACGATCCCGATCCTTGAATTGAATTTGGTTTGTTTGATGCGAGTTCAAACAATTTAAATTGAATCCAGTCTTAAGTCAAATATACTTTTTGTTGATTTTTTAATATAATGTTATTTTGTTGGAGGAGGGTTGAAAATAGAGGGATAATTTTAGACAATTGTCCTTTTAAAGAGCCCAGGTGAAGGTTCTGAATTTTTGTAAAGTTATTTTCTGAGATTAACTTATTCTGCTTTTGATGAATTGATGGTTTAGAAATATAGCTTGTTCCTTTGGGAAGAAAAGTATGGGAAATCAATCATAGGAAAATGTTTTGGCTCATTATGCAGGAAGGAGTTCCTATCAAATGGAAAGAAATAATGACTGAAAATTATGAGTTAGCTGAGCAATGCCTTGAAACAAACTTCTATGGCGCCAAAAGAATGTGTGAAGCTCTTATTCCCCTCCTTCAGATGTCCAATTCACCGAGAATTGTCAATGTTTCCTCCTCCATGGGAAAGTTAACGGTAAAAATCTCACTCAGAATCAACCTGATCAGTTCTGGAACTGTAAAATAGTAAAGGAAATATATTCTCTGGAAAATGGAACTTATAGTTCTTATCATATTTTTTCAGAATGTAAAAAACGAATGGGCCATACAAATGTTAAGTGATATTCAAAAACTTACTGAAGAGAGGATAGATGAGGTGTTGAATGAGTATCTGAAGACTTACAAAGACGGTTCACTTGAAGCCAAAGGCTGGCCTGCTTTTATGGCTACTTACGTTGTATCAAAAGCTGCTATGAATGCCTACACAAGGATCCTGGCCAAAAAGTACCCTACTTTCTGCATCAACTGTGTTTGCCCTGGCTTTGTCAAAACAGATGTAAACTTCAATACAGGCATATTAACTGTAGAAGAAGGTGCTGAAAGTTGTGTGAGGTTAGCACTGATTCCTGAGGGCAGTCCTTCCGGGATGTTCTTTTCAAGGAAAGAAGAGAGCAGTTTCGAGTGAACATGATCCTTTTCTAGATTCTGTTTATGAAAGTTAAACCAACATAGCCTGTTGAAATCTTATATATGTTTTCTTATGTTTATATACTTGTGTACATATATTTATTCAGTGTCAATCTTATATAGGAAAGCTAAGGGCCTTTTCTGTGATGAATCTGGGAATATACATAGCTAATCAAGAACTCAAACTTACCATAGCCGCAAATCTCAGATCCTGACAGAGTAGATGATTTTTCTATGGAATTTCCCCTCTCATCCTGAATGAAGAGAGTGTGCGGAATTAATAAAACAAACAATCCTATTTGAACCAAAATAAGAAATAAAAGGAAAAAACACAGGATTTATCTTTGTTCATAAGATTAGGTCCAACAGAGTCTATTAGTTCAATACTGGTTGCCAATTCAACTGCATCCAAGTTCTAGAAGTGAATTGAGGAATGACTCTGAAGCCCTTAAATCAAAGGAAACCCCAATGCTTCTCAGTAGTATTCCAAAATATCCTGAAATGTGGTGTCGGTTTTTTTATGTGATGACTACTTCACTATGTTAATGCGTGCACCAACAAAATTAAGCAATATCAATGGTGTAATCTTATGTAAGTCACTGATTGTGAGCAAAATCATATCAAATCAAACTATCCCTTGGGGGCCTCCTTCGGTGGCTTCTTTCATACTATTTATATACACCTGACTTGCACATTCATAATAGATACCAAATGCTTGTTCACTTTTGTCAGGTATGCAGTTGTAACAGGAGCAGATAAGGATATATTGGATTTGCAGTATGTAAGCAGCTGGCTTCACTTGAGATCATAACAGTGCTGACAGCTAGAGACGTGAAGAAAGGACTTGAAGCTGTTGAAAACTCAGAAAGTTTTGAATGATCTCCCTGATCATCTGTTTTTTCATCAGCTTGATGTGCAAGATCCTGCTGGTATTGACCAGTTTGGAAAACTAGATATTCTGGTAACATCGTATTTTCATTTATTTTGGTGATCTTAGAATGCACTTACTAGTAAGCACAAAGAACTATGATGTTTTGAACTTCTTGCTGACAAGTGAGGAATTTCTATTAACATCAGATTCGAAAATTTTCAATGTTCAATTCAACCCTATTTTCCTGATTCATATAGTAATTTTTTTTTTTCTCTATTCATGTAAGATAAGATGGATGAAAGATCTTAAAATTGTGCACAGGTTAATTATGCAGGTGTTGGTGGATACATATTGGATGGCAATACTTCGAGAGCTTCAGGATTTTACAAGGCTAGATTTCAATAATGAACTGTTTTTGCACAAACTAAAGAGAATATTAGGATGGTAGCAAGTTCAAGGTAGTAAGTTCAAAATTGTTCAGAAACAAAAATGTTAGAATTTCTAACATGTTATCTCAATGATAACCAACAAAAAGTCTTGTAAGGTTAAACTTTGTTGTCCAAAGATGGTTCTTTTGGTCTCTACTTCTATCTGGAGAAAGAATCATATTTTTTGAAAACTACATATGCAACTTTTTTTTATAAATTTATTGGCCAAACAACATATTCCCACCAAAGGTTTTCTTAAATGACAAAGTCCCATCCATAAAAGTTAAAAAAGCCAAATATCCATCCTTCTTTTTGAAAAGACTAAAATATCCTTCATAAAAATCAGTAATATTAATATTAAAATTTAAAATAATAATAATAATAATAAATTAATAAAATTAACAAATATTTTAAAAATAAAATAAATGTTTTAAAAAAACTACCATCGTTGACAACGTAATCGATAGTGATAGACGACCTTAACCTTGTTAGCCACCTGGTTTCATTAGAAGTTGGATCTAGCCATCTCGATAGTCATCTCAACCATCAAACAACCAGATTCGATAGCCAGTGGAACCATATGACTGTTTTCGATTACCTGATAAAGTTAACATCAACCATCACTACTGCGATGGCTTTTTTTTAAATTTTATTTTATTTTTAAATATTTCATTAATTTTTTTATTATTTTATTTTAAATTTATTTTTAATATTTTAAATTTATTTTTGTTAAATTTATTTAAAAAACAAAAATGTTTTTTTGACTTTGATCAATAAATGAGTACTTGATTTTTTAAACATTTATAAGTGAGAGTTTGTTAGTTAAATAGATTTTGGGTGAGAAAATGTGGTTTGGCCTAAATTTATTTGTACACAGTGACTTGAATAATTTTAAAATGCAAAAAAGAAATAAAAAATCTTGTCACTCAATCGGATACAGCAATATCAGTCTGTACAAATAATGTAATGTAATTAACCTCGAGGAATCATTTACTTGGTCATTGACTTGCCGTGAGGTTCGGTTTTAAGCTTTTCTCAGACGTGCCTTCACAAGCGGGGGGACATAATTTCTTTACGCAGACAAAATTTGCCATTTCACATAATGATATTTATATTTAAAGGACTAGAAAGTAGAAACTGGCCTCACAAGCTATAATAATATTAGTTGACTTAGATGTATTGATAATTTCTGTACGCCAGCTTCATTGCTCAATTCTCTGCAGGCTTCTGACAGAAGTCCCAACAATGGAAGAAGCAGCGACAAAGAGGTACTTTTGCGTCGAGAAATAAATGAGCTAAAATTTGAATAGAGTCAGAGCTCTAATCCAAATTGGGCTTGTTTGAGTCGAACAAATTCAACCCAGATAAGACCAAATAAGATTGGCTTGAATCCACAAAACTAATAATTAATCACTTTTTTGTAGGTATGCAGTTGTGACCGGCGCAAATAAAGGAATTGGGTTTGGAGTGTGTAAGCAGTTGGCTTCAAATGGCATTACGGTGGTGTTAACTGCCAGAGATGAGAGGAGAGGACTTGAAGCTGTTGAAAAACTGAAAGAGTTTGGTCTCTCTGATTATGTGCTTTTTCATCAACTTGATGTGCTAGACCCTGCTAGCATCGCTGCTCTGCGAAATTTCATCCAAGATCAATTTGGAAAACTTGATGTTCTGGTAACCTTGTATTATTTCATTTTATTTTTAATTTTTTTATAAAATTTTCCAATTCTGAAAGTAGAGATAGATTTGAACCAAACTGGCTCAAATCGGCTTGGTGTTTGGCTCAAACAAGCCTGAAATCAAGCAAAAAATAGTCTCAATTTGAGTTCACATCAAGTTTGCCCAAAAGTCATCAATAAATCCACCTTCTCTAGTGCAATTTTCTTTATTAATAATGAAGATTCATACTCTTTGGGGATTACTCTCATTCCCTCTTATGGCTTTTTAATGGTTTGTTTGACAATTTATTGTCAACTCAAACTAGACTTTCTAAATTTGAGCCGAATCAACCTTTAGTTAGACTTGATTGAAATCCACTCTTCATTGAAAGAGTTTGTCTTACTACAGTTTAAGTTTATGCTCATAGTTATGGTGGAAGGAAAAAACAAAATTTAAACTTTTAGGACTAGTTTGAGATTGCTATTCCTGTAAGTTTGGTCAGTTTTGACCCAACTTTGAAAACAATTAACTTAAACAATAATTTCAACCACGAAAATCCTCCCGATTTCTGATTGGCAACAAGACACGAAGAGACATAGAATAGTTTGTGTTTGAAGTTGTTCATGAAAAGTGAATAATTTCTTGACATTAGATTGGAACATTTTCAATTCTGAAATTGATTCTCATACTCTATAATTGGCCCCGGAAGCTGTAAATATTGTCCAAATCTTTGTTGTTTTGTTTATTTCATTATTCTTTAAACAGTAAAGAAAAAGAAGTCGCCATTTATCTTGATTCATGTTAAAACAAGACTATTTCCACAGAGTCTATATTGTTTTAATATTTCTTTAATTATCTCGTTATAATGAATATATTTTCTAAGTCTCCTGCAGATTTGGAAGGATACACAATTTTGTAATTTGTATATGTTTTTTGCCCTCTACAAGAAGGATGAAAAATTTTAAAATTGTGCGCAGGTGAACAATGCAGGGGTTTTTGGAAGCATATTGGATGGTGATGCTCTAGAGGCTTCTCATTCTTCTGAGGTTAGTTTTCAATGTCTAAATTCTTTCTTGTAGAACCTTATCACAATTCTCGGTTGTAGTCAACTTAAAAAAAAGTAGCTTTCTGTCTCTCTTATTCTTTAGACTTAATATATTGCTCCGAGATTGTTGTTATTGTAATTCAAGAAGAAATCGAAGTTTTATATTTTAACATCATGTTCCAAAAGACTGGACATTTTTTCGGATTGTACTTAAGTTAGACTTTATAACTCAAAACGCATTCGACAGAGATAACAGACAATTTACCCAAGTCACATAAATACTTTCATTCCCTGCTGAATATAGTGAGAACATATATATCAAGGAGCAATAGAGCAGTTATTAAGGTGTACATTCATTCTTACAATTTGGTTGGTTGATTTAGTTTTCGAAATTACTCTGCTTTTGAGATTGTTTTGGCTGTATCTGCATTAATCTAATGAAGAATTGCAGTTAGAAGTAGATCAAATTGATTGGAGCAAATTTTTGACGGAGACCTATGAATTAGCAGAAGAATGCCTGAAAATAAATTATTATGGTGTCAAAAGAACATGTGAAGCGCTTATTCCCCTCCTTCAGTCAGCTGATTCACCCAAGATTGTCAATGTTTCCTCGTCTGCAGGAAGGCTAAAGGTAACAAATTATCAGAATTTTTTCTTCCTCTTCCTCTTCTGAAAAAAAAAAAAAAAAAAAAAGGCACCCTGGTATGCTGCTGCATTTAACTTGATACTGGCTGAAATATGATATGAATCTAGGAGAACCTCATCTAAAAGAGGGTTGTTGAGATTGAAGAGTCCAAACCATGTAAATCCCACACTAGAAACCCATGTTTCCAATGTGTTGAAAGTGTTGGTCAAGAAAATAGCAAAACAATTTTGCCAAAGATGTCTGAGAAACTTGGTTTCTGACAGAGAACCTTCTGCTACTGCATTATGTTTACAGGAATAGCTAGATATGATTGTTCATTTTTGGCATTTTATTTCAGTACTTACCTGATGGAAGGCCAAAGGATGTTCTAAGTGATGCTGAAAACCTGACGGAAGAGACATTAGATGAGGTTTTGACAGAGTTTTTGAAAGATCTCAAAGAGGGCTCGTTGGCAAGCAAGGGTTGGCCTCTTCATCTTTCTGCCTATACTGTTTCCAAAGCTACTCAGAATGCTTACACAAGGATTCTGGCTAAGAGATACCCCACTTTCTGCATCAACTGTGTTTGCCCTGGCTATGTGAAAACAGATATAAACCAGAATACTGGCACCTTAACAATTGATGAAGGCGCAGAAAGTGTTGTGAGGTTAGCTTTGCTGCCTAAGGATGGTCCTTCCGGTCTCTTCTTCACCAGGAAAGAAGAAACACCTTTCTAATTGAACAAAGCCTCTTTGTGAAATGAAAATAAAAACCACACTGTGCTTGTTTCCTTTTAATTATATATACTGCTAAATAAGCTTGCAAGTCTCTTGACTTCTTTCATTGTAAGGTATTTGAATGTAATTTGAACTCTAGTTTGAGGTTTGCCACAACTAAGAAGTTTCCTCGATACAAAACAAAAAGTACTTAACTGGAGTAAAATTTCTATCTTTCTTTCTTGGCCAAAGGACTTATTCCCACCCATAGATTGAGTTGGGGATAAAGTTTCGTCCACTAACTTTTAAAAACTCAGATTCCCACCCTTCATCTAATTTTCATCCAATTTCATTAATCTGTTTTATAAAATGATAAAAATATTTTTATTAAAAATTATAAAAAAATTTAAAAAATTATAAAAAATATTTAAATTTTAAAAAACAAAATCCAATCATCGTCGTCACACTGGCGACGGTGGTCGGTACAAATAGCACCAGGTGGCCGTTCTGGCCACCTGGTTTCAAGAGAGGTTAGATCTGGCCTCTCAAATCGTCGGAGGCGGCTTTGACAGAGGCTATCAGATCTGGTCACCTTCGTTCGAAACTTTGGTCAGAAACGGTCGTTAGGGTCAAAGCTGACCATTTCAGGCCATTTCTTGTCTGTTTCTCTGACGGAGGCTGTCAGATCTGGCGGTCTCCACCTAAACAGGAGCCGCCTCCGTCTAATCTAGAGACCAGATCTGGCCACCTGGTGCTATTTGCGATGGCTATCGTCGTCTTAAATATTATAATTATAATTTTATAAATTTTTTTTATAATTTTTAATATATTTTTATATATATTTAGATATTATTTTATATTTTTATAAATTTTAATTTTAAAATGATAAAATTACCCCTTAACTTATTATTTACGGTTAGATTTAACAGTCAATGGTGAGATTTCAAGTTTTTTAAACTTGGCGAGTGAGAATTGACTTAGGATCAAACTCTGGGTGGGAACATACCCTTTGGCCTTCTTTCGTTCTTCTTTGTTACATCTCTTTTCAGTATGAGCGTTTCAAAATTTAACTTGAAAAAACTAAAATAAAATTATCTTTAAAATGAGTTTAAATTTTAATTTATTAATTTCAAACTGATGTTTCTGAATTCAAATTATCTTAAATTGAGCCTTCTAAAATAGGCGTTACGTTTGGTTTAGTTATAGTGTCGCTGGATTATACTACTCCTCAGCCCATGACCTTAGAAATGACTCGATGGACAATTATGTAAATTTATGATGCGGCAACTGTCAGTCAAAAAAGTCAACATCTGTATAGATCTGATGTATCAGGTCACAGCTTGTAACGACCGTCGAAATCTCTTGTGATGAGATGACGGACGGCTCTGATCTAGAGAAAAAACAGTATCCATTAAGTAATCAGCTTTGGTTCTAAACAATCACTCTCAATTTACCCCTAGAGAATTTATTTAATGCTCTTGAGCTCCCCTCGTCCTTGAATCCAGATCTGCTTTAAATTCCATGTTTTATCTTCCTTTTACAGCCATTAAACTCTGAATTCTCGTTACCTTGTTATCAGTTGCCTTGCATTTTTAGGTAAATAATCGTTGAATTGAAGGCAAGTGTTTTCTTGCTTCTTTTTTCAGCAGTAAAAAACTTTACAAATTCAATGGCGGCAAGGAAGCCTGGTTTAATTGCTTTGTTCGATGTCGATGGAACTCTTACGGCTCCAAGAAAGGTATGAAACTATGACTTGTTCCTCCTTTCATAGTAATTGCTTTTTTTTTATATGCAATTTTGACTTCTTTTATAACTCGATTGCCAGTTGGCCACCCCGCAAATGTTGGAGTTCATGCGAGAACTGAGAAAGGTAGTGAGCGTGATGACTAATTTTTGAAAGAAGATTTTTTTTTTTTTGGCTTAGTTGGTTTGCTTGTATATGCAGGTTGTTACGGTTGGGGTTGTGGGTGGATCAGATCTTTCTAAGATATCAGAGCAGCTTGGAAATTCGGGTTAGAAAATGTTTATTGAAAATGAATAATCTCATGATTGATGAGAAAGAAATCAGTTTTTTAAGAGCTTGTTTAAATGTGGATATCTAGTTTATTGTCTTGAGAATGTAAGGATTGGAGAGTCTCTGAGCCATGTTCTTGTTGTTCTGCAGTCATTAATGACTATGATTATGTATTTTCGGAGAATGGGCTAGTTGCTCATAAGGATGGCAAATTAATTGGCACCCAGGTATTATTAACAATGTAAACCCAGAATTGTAAGCTAGAGGTTAGAATTATCATAATGCGCCTCCAAACATTAAAGAGCCTTTTGGAATGATTTAAAGCGGTAGATTCTTCTAAGTTTGATGTTGTTGTAATAGATGTTTGTGAACAAATAAAAGTGACAGTAAATGTTATATCTAACCCTGGATTATATACTTTCCTTTATCCAGAGCTTGAAGTCGTTTCTTGGAGAGGAAAAGCTCAAGGTAAGATCCATTCCTCTCCAATGGATGACATATAAATTGCATGTGTTGAAAATGATATATACATATATTGGGTCATGATTTGCTTGCAAGCTCTTGTAAGTGGTAGCTGAATAGTGGGCTCAAAGACTCGATGTGCAGAGAACCTATTTGTATATGGAAATTATTGAATTGTTATTATGATAAATTGCAAACAATTGTGCAGGAACTTATAAATTTCACACTTCATTATATCGCTGACTTGGACATTCCAATAAAAAGGTTAGTGTATCAGAGCCCTATTATGAATTTAAGTCAAACATACTGTGTCTATCCATTTAATTGAACTGCTGAATAATACTTTTCTGTTCATTTTATATAATTCTGTAGGGGAACATTCATTGAATTTCGAAATGGGATGCTCAATGTTTCACCCATTGGGAGAAACTGCAGCCAAGAAGAAAGGGTTGAGTTTGAAAAGTATGACAAGGTATGAATTAATTTTTTCCCTTTCTTCCTATTATGCTATAGATCATATCAATAGTTTATGTTTTTATTAGTATAGATATTATGTTTGGAGATATTTGTGCTGAATTATTTATTCAACTGAGATTTCAGGTTCACAATATACGGCCAAAAATGGTATCTCTGCTTCGGGAGAAGTTTGCTCATCTCAACTTGACATTTTCAATTGGCGGACAGATAAGCTTTGATGTCTGTGTTACTATATTGAATTGCTCTGTTTATATCCTTGAACTGGTTAATATAGGGTCACTTGAAAGTACTGCTATTGAAACTTTCATATTGTGTGATGATTGTGATAGGTTTTCCCTCAAGGTTGGGACAAGACATACTGTTTGAGGTACCTTGATGACTTCCATGAAATTCACTTCTTTGGAGACAAAACATACAAGGTCAGCCTCTTAGTTTGTTGCTGATTTATTTTGGCTATTCTCTACCTTCTTTGTGCAGACACCACTCACGGCCTTTTTGTTTCTTAGCCTTTAGTGATTGTCTGCATATTAGTGATAATTTCTAATCTATTTTTTATTATTCTTTCCTTAAAGGGCTTCATTCACCACTAATATCATATTTTCTGGGATAAGTTTTGCCCTAGTGAGTTTAGGTTGATCCACAGCTTTCCATTACTTATGGAATTATTCTCAACATTGATGGTTCATTATAGTCTAGTCTTTTTATGTTTGTGAAAATTTTGTAGTAGTTAACATGTATCCGTTTCTTTGTTCAGTAGTTTCATATCCTCTCTTGATACTAATTGTAGACCTTGGTTTTTGGTCTTGAGCAGGGCGGGAATGATTATGAAATTTACGAATCTGAGCGAACAGTAGGTCACACAGGTAAACTTATAATTTAACTTTTGATTTATTATTCAGGAATTTTGTATGTCACCTGTAACCCTTCTGTAAATGACCATAATGGAGCTGACCAGTAGGTAGAAGAAAATATGTAAACATCCATCCTTGAAATTTTGAGAAATGTTTTCCTTAGTGAGAAAAAGAATTTATTTTCAAACATTAATTCAAGATTGGATGATATCATTTTCTGTTGAATGCCCATAAAGCAGCTGAATTATATCTGTGATGGGTCGGTTTATGTGATTACATGTGCTTCTGCAGTTACCGACCCTGAAGATACATTGGAAAAGTGCAAAGCTCTCTTCCTAGCCAAGCCCTAAGGTTAGGACAACATATTGATTTTACTGTTGTGAGAATAAATATGTATTCTTCTATGAGCAATTTGATGCAATCATTTAGTTTAACCAATATTATATGTTATTTGAACTACTGGAAACGCGTGATGAAATGTTAATTGGAGAACACATTTTCCATCCTAGGCTTCATGATTCTTGCATATTGGCAGTAGAATTACGGAATATGTTATTTTAGCATGCTATAATATTTTTTGTTTCTCCAATCTCCATCATATCCACTCTAATATTTGTTTATATCAAATTTTAAATTCAGTTTGAGATTGTCGATTCATTGGTGATTTTTTGAATTTGGATAAATTTTTCTTCTCCCGTGATTTTATTTATTTTCTTTCATGACTCTTCCTTCTTTTTATGTTACTGTTTATTATTCAAGCCAATCGGAGTCGAGGCAAGCTATTAAAAGATGTGATCTTAAAGTGGCCCCCAGTTTGGATCATTTTCACCTTGCCCGTACATAGACCTGAGGTGCATATTTCTTCAAATTTTAAACCGACACTGATTTTCCGGACTTTATTAACGTACAAAGTAAATGATAGCTCCAAACTTTAGTTGCGCCGACCCTGAGGTTTAAACTAAGAACCAAGTTCCCCAAGGTATTGTAAATATCAAAAGATTCCCTAACGTTAAATAGCCGTTACGAATTTCGTTCACTGACAATCGCAACGCTTGGAATCTCGTATACACCCCTAGGAGACCGTGAGATACTTTCGCCTTCAATCAGATTTCCATAGAAAGCGAAAAAGATCCGAGTTCGTTTATGAAAACAGCATCAAACCACTGTGAAACCCACCCACATCAGCAAAAAGCCACCTCAGAACCTCCATAGTCACCACCCCATATGATCATAACTCATACTGCAATCTCCCCACCACGGCAAACTACATCCTAGCCCTGGACACACCAGCGAAACTCTGGCATGATAAACCCTAAAAGCAAAGAGCTGTCACGACCTGGGGAGGCACTGTATGATTGATGGTGAGGGTATGAGGCTGGGAAGAAGGCAAACGTATTCCCTCACCGTTCTGGTCTCTTTCTATTAGCTGGCTATATGCTTATATGACAGGCAGTATTCTATATTATCGAATTGGATGCAGGATAGCCACAGGCAGCCAGGGCTGACCGAGATCCGAGTCGGGGATAACGCCATTTCAACATTGAGTCAAGACAGTTCGATCTAATCAAGTCATTGGAAAATTGTTTTCATCTCATCTTCTTCTGTGTTTTCTTTTGTCAATTCTTTTTTTCTTTATCTCTAACAAACCTCTGCCGATTGCTTCTTTGGTGAACTCGTCGATAAGCTAATGGGTCAAGTTTAATCACAAACTGACAATTCTGGATTCAGACTAAATTCAAATTGATCTCTATTGGGACTTTAACTTAAATCCACCCGTAAGTTCAAATTGACCCCTATTCGGGCGGCTTAACTTGAATCCACCTGTAAGTATGTGCTTGGCTGGCATGCCAGATTGAGCCCAGGGGTGCATTATTAGCCTTGCTAATGCAGTGCTTGTTATCACCAAATTCAAATATTAAGTAATTACATGATCATCATCATATAAAATGGGAAAAAAAACTGCCAGTATATTGATACTACTAACATGCAACAATAATATATTCCTTCTAAACAACTATTATGAAGGTCCTATCAAAATTTATCAGTTGTGGGTAATGGGAAAGTACACTACTGCCTCTTTCTCTAAGTCTTTTTGTACAATTGATACCAATGAAGTAAGTTATCCCCTCTATTTTCTTCTTTTTTAATCTTTTTTATTTTTTTTTATTTTCCTTTTACCTGGTTTATACTGGCTATCTTCTATATCGCTAGTGTTCCTTCACTGAATTGGTTTTCATCTGAAGCGTCCAAGGACTGAGCTTTGGGTCTACTTGTTACACGATTAAATCCATAACCAAGAGAACTTCCACTAGCTTCACATAGCTGCAGGTACAAAAATACAAGTTATATATTGAAGAATGGACAAGTACTTAGTTTTAAGCTTAGCACTTAGAAATAATTGAGATCTTTAAAAATGAAAGAATAAAATACCTCAGTAAGCTCAGAGAGGTGTCGAGACCTAAATTCATTGATTGTTGCTGCAATCTCGGACATGGGCAGTTTAGCCTAAACACAAGAAAAAAGATCAAAAAAAAGTTAACCAATAGAAGAGGGGGAAGGGGGGCGCCGCGCGCACCAGAGCATAGCCTATTTTCTACTGCAATCTTGATTAGAATTTTAAATGATTTCTGCACCACTAAAACAGAGTGCAAGCATGGTATTTGCTCTTGAGCTTACTATCAAGGATGAACCTTTCAATAATAAAAAATACATAATAAGAAGGCTTACATTACCCCTCCAAACTAAGCAAACGGTTAATTCATTTGCCTTATTGTTTGGTCTTGATATATGTGGGGGCCTAATAATAAGCTGATCTCTGCTTCTGATTAGTATGCCATGGAAGGCGAAAACCATATGTTTGCTAAAACGTTCATGTCATGTCTAATTAATAATCAAATCAAGAGGTAATTACTTAAAATCCCAAGGTTTAGCCTAATCCATAACACCCCATGAGGTATGGGTAAAAACGCAGAACTTCCTGCCATCAGTACCTTTTCATCAGTTTTAAAAAATTCAAGGGTCAAACAATAAATGAACAAAAATTTTATACTTATTTATCAATAATTAAATTTAAAAATAACAAATGAAAAACCCTAAATCTAACTCCAAAACCCAGTTGGGTGATTTGCATTAAAAATTTGTGTAATCCATTTGTTTTTTCATCAGAAGCTTAGATTTGATAAAGGCAAAAGAATGGATTAAGTGATGACTTACTAACAAGAACAGCCCTCTACCAAGCTCTCTTGACTAAAGACCATCCTTCTCTCTGGCCAACAAGAACAGGGTATAGAAGCCACTAACCCATGTTGCATAAAATCAAATTTGGACTTTAAAGAGCTCTTCTTGTGATTGAAAAACTGTACCTTTTGTGATTTTAGATGAAATGAGTCCTGAATTTAGCTTAGGACAGAAAGATGTATTCAGAGATTTGATCAGTTTAATTTTTTTGGTGATGATCAATTCAAGATTTGTATAATTTTTTACTTCTCATTTTCAAGATCCTGTCATATAATTAAACTACAGAGTTTGTATACCGTGGAGGGGTGGCTGTTGAGCAAAGGAAAGGTGGGTGGGTTGGGTGGGATTGCGCAGCAGGTGAGAAGCCGTCATTAAGGTCATTTACTCCAAACCTGTTAGTTGTAAAAAGTGATGGCAGGGGGCTGTATGTTATTACCCAACCTGAGGGGGTTTGTTGTATTTGGCCAAACCTTGGGGGTTTAGTAATTATCCCATCAAATAAAAGCTAGTTCACTTTAACTTAAAAGTGTTTGCTGCATTTAACAAGAAAGGAATTTAGATAGAATCATTCAATTGAATTCAATTTACCTGTGCCAGAACAGCAGCTGCTAACTGCAGACTTGGTTCCAAAGTTTCTGGGACAACCTACAATTTTTTACCAGAAGTGAGTATTATGGAACTCAATATTGCAATATACAAGAAATCAAATCTAATGTAATTATATTCCAAATTTCACCATTTATTTTAAAAATCAAAATTTTATTGTTATATACTACAATTGCCAGAATAACCTTTAATAGAGGGAACTCTAAAGGGATATATATAAATAAAAGAGATCTCATGAGGGATCAGAATTTTACAGCTGTGGCCCCAGCCTTTTCCAAGTTGAGGCCATGATCAACATCATGAGCACGGACAAAAGTCTTGACATTTGGGAAATACTTGTTCAGAGCCCAAACAGTTCTATAATTTGCACCAGGTGTATCCAAAGTAATTGCTGCAGCACATGCTCTTTCAGCACCAACTTTGTGAAGTACCTGTTCACCCAGTAGGAAACATGTCAGATACCTGAAACTAAGAATTGTGATTCATGATTCATGATTCATTTTACTCTTACCTCTCGACTACCAGCATCTCCAAAATACACAGGAAGGTCCAAGGCACGCCCCATTGCTACTCTATCACTGAAATAACAAAGAGCTCCAATAAAACACCTCTGGAACACGACATCTTCATTATCAGAAATTTCATAGACAGTCCCACAGACATTTTCAACATTAAATAACGTTACCCTAACCAAAATGCTCGCATAATTATTCTCAAGTTATATTGGTGGAAAATGCATTGGAAACACAAAATTATGTACAATACTAAGAAAATGTATAGACTTTCTCCCACTAAAAAGGGGGGAAAAAGGGGGGGGGGGGCGCGGGGGGTGTGGTTATGGGGATATTTTACCTCCTCACATCAAGAGCTACAAATGGAATTAAACGTTCTGAAAGAAGCTGAGCTATGATCTGAGAAAAGAAAATACAACTGTGAACACATACATGTATGACACAGTAATTTAACAACAAATACGACATATGAATGTTGTAAAAATTAATCATACTTATCACAACAGAAATCAAGTCAATACCTGGCCAACCCGTCCAAAGCCACAGATAATAATATGATCTTGCAAGTCATCAGTCTGGAAATAAAATCATGCCCAGAAAAAGGCCAAAAATTATGCTTATATAACAACCATGTTAACCATTCAACAAAAAATTTATACAATTGCCAAATAAGTACATAAAGGCCACAGTCAGGTATTAAAACGGACAGCAAATTTCAAATATACTTTAATCAATTTCCAAATAAAAGAAAGCAAAGGAACCTGATATATTAAATAACTTGACATAGACAAAACAATTAAATCTTCAGACACCCGGTGATAATAAACATGTGATATCACAAAACATAATAATCTGATAATGTGAGTGCAGAATTATGCCAGGATGCATTTGCACAGAAATGCATATCAAGATTGAAACTATATCCATAGTAGTGGGGAATTGGACTCAAAATCATATATTATCTGAGGTAAATCTCTCTTAGCAATGACATCATACTGATGGCTTATGAGGGTAGGTTCATCTGAATCTACATCAAAATAAACTTGCTGCTGTTTACAATTTTCATATTCTTTACCCTTCAAGCCCACCATGAAAATGAACTGACGACTATTTGACAACTAACATAACCCCACCTAGAAACTTTTATGACCAGATAAATTATTGAACTTTATCATCAGACCAGTATTCAGTGAAACAAAAAATGCCTTCCATCCTCAATGACAAGCTCAATTAACAATTGAGCTGCACAACAGTTGAGAAATCTCACATCAGCTGGAGTATTCTCCACTATTTTCTGTCTCCCCATAGATTGCTAGAATGAAAAACAAAGATAATTTTTTTCAACTAGGAACTAGATTTCACTCAAAAGGGTCACAGTTACCAAATTAAGATTATGAAATAAATTTTTATATGATGACACTTCCAAGTTACTCATCATCTCCATGTCAATGTTATAATTCTATACACACTTAAATCAGCAAACTAACAATACTAAGGCCTGCCGTAGCTGCCTATTTGCTCAAGCTTAATATTTCTTACAAACTCATTAAAATTTATATTCATGGTGTCTTACCTCACTCTCCACAGGTAATAAACTTCGAACATCATGTTGCTCAAATCGAGAAGCAAGTAATTGCCCTCCAGCGGCTAGCCATGGAGTGAGGGCCATTGAAATCCCAACCACAAGAAAGAGTAGAGACGATAGCTGTGAAGACATTATACCCTATAGATAAAAATGACAACAATTAATAATTCCTTACTAAACCCATTTACTTTGTAAACAAAATTTGGGCCCCCAATTTCTTCCAAGCATGATAGGATTTATGAGCATAAAATATATAATTTAGCAAAAAATATAAAATTTATCTCCTCGAAACCACATCTAACACAGGAAACTTCAACAAATTCACCAAGGATCTACTCCTAAACACTATATTATAGGTAAAGTAAATTACTGAAGGAAAAGCAAAACCTGATTCACAGCTTCACCAAAGGCAACAAATGCAAACTCTCCACCAGGAGCAAGAAGAAGACCAACTCTAATTGCAGATATGATAGAAATACCAAAAAGTCTGCCGACTAAAGCAACTAATAGGGTCTTCCCACCTATCAAGAGTCCTAATGTCCCTATAATTACAGGAAAGTTAGAGATAAGAAGTTTTGGATCAATTGACATCCCAACCTGAAAACCCACAAAAAGAATGCAGTTAATTGCAACTATAAGAGTACTCAGTAATCGATACAACTAGCAAAATTAGTACACCAAAAAATTAAAAAGCTAAATTATTCGAGTAAGTTTTTCTTCTCACTTAGTTTATTGATACAGTAAAGCCTTTCTTAACTGAACAAAAATAGTAGAATGATGCATATAAAAAACTTACCAAGAAGCTAAAAATTAAAAAACGGAAAAATAGCAGGCATTATTTCGTATGAGAAAACCAAAACCATCTCAGAATATTGTATGCATTTAAGTAACAAGCAAGTTGCCTTAGGACTAAAGAAAGAATTTTATCTTTCATTCAATCTTTTTTTCACTGAAGAAATAAAAATATAAATTCTCCTTAGATGAATATGCAAGTCAGAGAGATGCCATTATAGGGTATTTACCGTCATGAAAAAGAGACCCAATAGAAGGCCACGATAAGGAGCGATATCAGATTCAACCTGTAAAGAAAATTCAGTTTCTGCAAGGAGAAGACCTGCCAAAAAAGCTCCCAAAGCCATGGAAAGTCCAGCCTGTTCTATAAAAAGACATGCATAAATATTCACTACTACAAAATATACAAGAACAACGAATAAAATGCATTACCATACCCGGGCTGTAAGAAGGCTAGTTCCCAGAATAACAAGGAGTGTATTGGCTGAGAATATTTCTGCATTCTGATTTTCCGCAATTTGCTTGTAGATTGGCCGAAGTAGCTGCAAAACCCCACAAAACGAATATAAGTGCAAGCACACAAAATTTTCATTATGTAAGGGGGGGAGGGGAGATGTAATGGGTGACCTTATTCTTTAAGCCAAATAGAGAAATGAACTCTGCAATCATGACTGTCACCCAAGGGAAGAAAATAAATAAAAAGGATTCTTAAGGATCTACTTTGCCCAAGCCTTGCATTTTTTTTCACTACTGATGTATTCACCAAAATTCCAGTGTAGAACTTTAATACACAGCCCATTCATAAAAAAAAAAACTGATTCAAATTTGGGCTGACTCAATGTGCAGAAACAAAAGCTCATAACAAATATAACAAATAAATTGAATTTAAAAAATACAATGTTGTAAACCAAATTTCGAGGCACTACATTAACTCCACTTTTTGCCAGTCTCGTTATCAAGCAGACCTTATACCACTCAACAGGTACAGAAAGGTTTAACAAACAATAGATTGAAAGGTTCAACCATCAGTACATTGAGTCATTAATGGTTGACACCATGCACAGATTTTATAAAAGTTTCCACCCAGAGTACTTTACCAGATTGCAGCAATTTTTTCTCACAATCTCTCATCAGGCCAGATAATTGGAAAGATTAAAAAATTAAAAAACAAAAAACAACAGAAGTGAAAACTCTGAAGGCAATGGATTGACCATCATCACATAGCATCTCTTAAAAACTACAAAACTTACCAAGCGTCCACCTGCAATTATGGCAGTGATGGCAACAGCTGCCTTCACAGCAGCCAATCCAAGAGCTTCAGCAATGGCTTGAAAACCAACCTAAAATACAGCAGGATTGCATCATCCATGATGCAGAGACAAGTGCCAGTAACAACAATGGTAACGATAGTACCAGCAGAATGTTAAGACTCAATAAATGACTGATCATCATGATTCTTTCTTAATACACTTCACAAGAATGATATTATTTGCATTGTGCTGCCAATGATTCTTAGTAAAGAAAAAAAGACTTGATCTGACAGTTTAGGGTTAACCTACAAGCACAAATGCTCCTAGGAGACAGAAGGCAATGATATCCCATTTCAAATCTAAAATTAGCTTGCCAAATTTAGTCCTCAATGAGTTCTGGAGTTGAAAGAAAGTGAATTCATACAGCAAAATTGTACTATTCAATTGTTGTAAAAGATAAAAACATGTTGACCCACAATTTCCGGAGCTAATAGATCAGAATTATCTTATCCATAATCTTGTTTAATCATGAAAGCCATAACTTGCAATATGAGTCTTAAACTAAATGACTTCCAGTGGAACCATTACGAATCGGCACTCATAAAAACACAAATAAACAACAGGAAAAACAGTCATTTTGAGGGCACGACATGCCATTTTAAGGAACATGGTAGGTTTCAGATTAAAGGAAAAAAGTTCACCACAGATTAAAACCATCAGGTGAAACTGGCACATAAGACATCTTTTGGCTCATAAAACTATAGATGTTGCTGATTGGCAACCTATATCCTGAAATACCTTAATGACATCATTTAGATGTAAGTATAAGTGACGTAGGTGAGTGAGAAATAGTGCTACAGAAAACAAGCGATTACAACATTTACATACCACATACTAACCAACAAAGATGGAGGGCAAAGTAGCTTATTAAAAATTCTTACCCCTCCTTTGGATGAATTTGGTGAAATAAGAGGAATGAGTATTAGCAAAACAACAACAGCCAAATCCTGGACAATATAGAATGAGCAACAAACAGTTTAGTTAACAGATCTTCAACTCTAAGTCAATTTACTTATTTTTCAAAAAGTAGCACAAAATAATAACAAACAAATCACTATAATAGTCTACCAATAGAAATAACAGCAATAATAAATTATAAAATAAGTCATATGAATAAACAGTCAACTATACATACAATCAAATTTAAGCATATTTTATTAAGGTGCACACGGTACAAAAATACACTTCAGAGGTGAAAAGGTTCAACTTTTCTAACATATCAATGTCCATAGTTGATTACCATATAATGCAGCAGTAGATTTTAAATATCATCCTCGATTACTGTGAGAATACAGATGCCAGAAAGGCATGGCAAAAATCACTAAAGCAAGGATACATATCAGTATGTATCAAGAAGTTCAGTAGGGTATTATTAACTGCAGAAAGAACCACAACCCTTTAGGCACAACATTAATTACATCAAAGTACTTTATAGAACTAAATTGTATAATTCTGAAATTGTAGAGTAACCTGGAAAAGTAAGACAGAAAATGTAGCACGTCCATGTCGTGAAGTGCTCTCACCTCGCTCCTGTAATACCTGCAAAATAAGTCCATGAAAATAAATCCACATTTGTATTCTTAAATTATAGGATGAGAAGTTATTATGATAACTTCTTCCAACAAGGCAAATCAGAACAGAGTCATAAGCCAAAGACTAAACAGCATTTATATTTTATTTTTAACTGTGGAACAAATTAGGATATATAAAACAAGTTATGTGATATATCAATTTGACAAGTTTCTTATATACAAAATACTTCAGTTTTTTCCTTCTGTGATAAAATGGTTGATTTAAAGAATGCTAAGTTATTATGTCATGAAACAAAAGCCATTTGCAACTAATACCTGGAGGACCACAGCAGTGGAAGACAAAGCCAGACCATTCCCAATAACAATTGCAGCAGGACCTGCTTGCCCAGAAACAAAATGAGAAACCAAGCCAACCACCACTGCGGTCACCAAGACCTGCAATATTAAATTAAGAATCCAAGGTCAAAAACTAGCATCGAAAGCACCTCCAAAAGAAAGATTTACAGCCAAACATAAAATATGATTATAAAGATGTAACTATCTCAATCACCTGAGCAGAGCCTAAGCCAAAAACATATTTCTTCATGGAGCTTAGCCTTTCAACAGAAAGCTGTTAGTGGAAAGTAAAGTTTTAGAATTAGCTTTGTGGATCCAATTATACATAGAAAAGTGGACCTAAGGAAAGAAAAATCCACCTCAAGGCCAATATTGAATAGTAAGAAAACAACTCCAAATTCAGCAATTGCCTTTGTCCCATGTACATGACGGATTATAGAGAGACCATAAGGCCCAATCAATATGCCAGCAGCCAGGTAACCAAGAACAGGACTGCCTAAACATAGAAAACAAATACTACAAAAATTAATGATGTAGATGACTTGAAAACGATTTAAGACAAAAAGCCACTGTTATACAGCCAGATGAAGATATGGAGCAATACTACATCAGGCTTAAATTTGAGATGGAAAAATTGAATAAGGTAGTTGAAATACAAGTCTAGAATTACAAAGTATAACAAAATGTAGAAATTCAATTACCTCCAGGAATTTTCTGAAATATAGGTACAAATATTACACTTGCAAGCAACAACCACAACACGTCAAACAGGGAAGCTTCCTCCTCATTCATCTAAGAAAACACAAAATCAATTCTCAGAAAAATACCATAGCATTGCATTTACAAACCAAGTATAACTAACAAATGGGAGATAAGACTGCATGCCTGTTGCTGAGGTAGCATAGCAAGCATTTTTTTAATCCTCATAGGAAGTTTCTGCATTTGTCGGATAAGAGGTCTTGCTGTTGATGAAACTTCTTCAACGCTTGTTGTGATAACATCAGGCTGCTGAAGCTGCAGAGTATTCCTCTCCACCCGATTAGCATGGAAGGCAACTCTGTTTTCAATCCAGCATATTTTGATCAAAGGTAGGTAATTTTACACTAAATGTCACAATCTAATAACATAAGCAAATGCTACAACATAAAATTTAATGTTAGTATCATTCAGAAAACTAAAGAAAATAAAGGCCCAGAATATAATGATATTTTGTGATAGTTTGTGACTACCAGAAATTGATCATTTCAAAGACCAAGATGGTTTAGGAAACTCATACTAACTTCTGTGCCCGGTTGTTGAGTATTTCTAAATCTAAAAAAAAAACGTCTACCCATGCCAAAAGTGTAACAGTCCAACAACAGAAACACATTCTTTCATCAAAGCTCCGTGCACAAACATCCGAAGCTCACAAGATATAATGAAACAAAGAAGTTAAACAGTTATACATACCCAGCTCCAATGAGCAAAAACCCAAGTACCAGTGTAGGCAACTTCTTCCTCGCAGATTCCATAAGACCCTGGAAAACTGAAGCCGGTGTGAATTCAGTCCCATCTACAGCAAAAGAGAAGAATGATGCAGAAAAGAAACGAGAAGATTTTTTCAGCAATGCCTTTGGAGCATTAAGGGGTGAACTCTCTCTAGTCAAATCCTTCTGTGACTCCTGCTTTTTAGCCTGCATAACATTCTTTGACTTTTCTGTTTCCACTTCAGCTTCTGCAGGAGAGTCAAAACCTAGCTTTCCATTCTCATCACTCATTTCATCAGACTGATATTCCAAAATCTGGATGGTTCCATCAGATAGAATATCAGGTAAAGATTCACTGACTAGATAATCACCATTAATTGCCGAATCTCTTTCTCTTTCAATAATAACATCGTCAGTTTTAACCACCTTCTCTTCCTCAGCAGTAGCCTCATCACCTGAGACATACCCTTTATTTCTTCCAGAGATATCAACATGAGAAACGGAAACTGACTTCTCCACTCTCTGTAATGCAATCTCTGCATCATTCACACGTTGAGCAGCCTCGAGTTCAAAAGCAACAGCTTGCTCAGCTAATAACATTATGTTTGCAACTTCTTCCTCGGCTTTCAAGGCAGTCATCTCAGCTTTCTCTGCAACCTCATTCAATCGATCCACTTCCTTCTGCAGCTCTTCTTTCTTACTCTGCAGTCGCCTCAACTCTGCTGCACAATTTGCCAAATTTTCTTGACACTCCCTGATTTCTGTTTCAGCAGCCAACAACACTCCACCTTCTTCTGTATCAACACTTTCAGTATCATTCACTCTAGAACCTTCTGAAGAATCATCTTCTTCTTTTGCAACTTGTAACGATTCTATTGCCACTCGAAGCCTTGCCTCAGCCAAAGAAAGAGCCATTGTTGCTTTTTGCACACTTTCTTTGGCAATGCACTCCTCATTCACGATTTCTTGAACCATATCAAGGGTAGCAGTAACATCCGTCCAGGCATTTGATGATTCATCTTTTAAAGCTATTGCATTTTCTGATATTCTCTGTGCCTTCTCCTCAAACATGGTACTATTAACCTGTGCAACCTCCAATTCTTTCATAGCCTTCACTAATAATTCTTTCAATTCATCCAAACTAGTTGCTTCTGCATCTTCTTGGACTTCTTTTTCATCTCCACCCAAACCATTTGAATTCGCACCATCAGCAAATTCCACTCTTGAGCTCTCATCACCACTATCAAATTCTACATTTCGGCCATTTCCATTGATATATGCTAAAGAATCATTATCTTGACACCGTAAGATAACTCCCCTTGGCACCTTAAAAACATCATCCAACTTTCGAAATAAAGACTTATTTGAATATGAAGCCCATAAATTAGTCTCAAATTTACCTACTGAAACCAATCTTGAATCCAAGTAACCACCAGCAATCCTTCTCCTTATATTTCTGGTGCACCGCAATTTTGAAACAATTCTCGGATTGAAAAACTTACAGCCAACAGCTTGGTATCTAAACCTTGAATTTATTAATCGATCAGGAATCCGATGACTAGTGCCTTCCCCAGTAAGAAGCACATTTGACCGCTGAATACTACACGCAAAATCCATTTCTCTACGACAATCAATACAGTTTAACGTCTACAGAAACAGTGTATAGAGTATTTCAGATACTCTTATTTGAATTTTTTCAAACACCTGGTGAAAAACAAATAATACACGAAAATAAGAAAACCGATATCTTCACTTAATTTAACCGAAACTTCTTAATTTTTTGTTTAATGACCTCTAACCCTAAAAAAAAATATTCGCACACAGAAACAAACAAACAAATTCATCAATATATGTTTTGGGAAACGAAAAAACCATAAAGAAGATGAAATTTACGAGAAGCGAGTAAAGTTACCGATCATGAAAATTGGATCTGATAAAATCAACGGCGAGTTTGATGCAGAAAACGATCAAACTGGTAACAGATTAACAAGGCAGCACTTTTAGAGGGAGCGAAGAGAGCATGTCTCTCGCACTCTCCTTTTCTCCGCTTTCAATTTCTTTGCTTGGAGAGTTACAAAAATAAAATTTGATTCCGTCACTAACAATCAATTTACGAGAAAGGCCTGACATACGTGATATTCACATGTTGTGCGAATATTCCACAGGCTGCAAGGATGTCTCCACTCGCACCTTCTGGCACGTGCGAGATAAACTTCAATCATGTTTTATCAGGTGGGTCCTATTCCCGTTGATACCAAATCATGGTAACGGTTGTCCCAGAAGCTTTCTTTAAGCGCGTGAAAAAAGTGAACCTTTGTATCCAAAAAGGCGACGATTGTTAGAAACTGTTGGCAGATACCACCTGCCACCACCCATTACCAGCTTCGGACACCCAGGCAACCACCACTTCTCCACCACCTTTAACCACCACCCATCACCACCTTTGCATGGCATCGAATCACCTCTTTCCGCCGCCCATTAGTACCATCTTTCTATACTCATCAGCCACCACTCTTTCACCGCCTAGCAATATTTTGAATATTAACTGAATCTAAGCCTATCACCCATATAAAACCGTGTTATCATTGTTAATTATATGTAATTGTTTCATCATTATCAAAGTAAAACTGAAATGAGATGAAAGTTGATAAAGTCAAGCTTAAAAGAAATAAAAATTGATAGAGTGAGATTTAGTAGAGACAAAAGTTAATGAAGTGAAACCAAGCGAAGATGAGAGTTAAGAGTGTGAGGTTGGGAGGAGATGAAAGTTAAATGAGTAATATTGAAAGAGATAAAAGTCCACAGAATTTTTTAATGTAATCGTCGAAGGTTTTTATGCAACCTTATCATATTCACTTAGTGAAGTTTCCCCCTTTTTGTCTCATAAAATGTGTTGACTTTTGTCAATATAATTTTAACCCTATTTTAATTTAATATTAGGATGCATATAATTTGACAAAATTTTTTATTATTAAAATTGAATTATCATAAAAACTATATTAAAGATTAATAAATATAAAGTGTAATGCGTTTAATTAGATTAATATATATATAAATAATTATTATACTTGATGTATAATAATAAAAAATATTTTAATAATATTTTAATAGAAAAATTAATTAATTTAGCATGCCGCGCGTGATTCAAATATTTTGTCATGCCTAAAAAATTAATCAAAATAAATTTGATGAAATTTATAAAAGCAAAAATTTTTTAGATATTTTCATTTTTTAATATTAAAATTTGATGAAATTAATTAATCTCTCATTTTAATAATTAACAAAATAAATTAATCAAAATATTATATATTACTTGATATATTATCTCAGCAATAAATTTTCACTTAATAAATAAAATATAAAAGTTGTATTATTAAAATAATATTTTATTACTTCAAATCACCCTCAAACTAAAAGTATTTCAGAAAAACTATAATTAGATATAATAACTATTTATAATTGCGATTTTAAAGTATTTGAGACCTAATTAATCCAATTTTCTTTTATTTGTTAAAAAAAAAAAAAAAAAAACAAATCAAAGGCATCTTATTTTAAACTAAAGCAGTCTCTCTAACGGCGGCGGAGTCTTTTCCGACCTCTTTTTGCACGCACAGGACATGCACCTGTCCCAATAAAACGCACCGTTTATTTCGTCACTCACAGCCAGCGCAGCTCCTTGAATTTGGCGCAAGAAACCCTAGTTATACCAAATTATTAAAATACAGTTTGAGAAAATATCTATCGAATTCGATGGTTTTGTGTAATTGCTCTTCTTCTACAACGGGCCGGTTACTCCCCTTCAACCGTAGCAGACTTCGTATGGACGGTACTATTTACATTCGCCGGTTAGTGAGTCCTCTCCATGTTCGACTCCCAATTCCTGTTTCTCTCCGAGCCAGAACTACCCTCGCTGTTCACTCCTCCTCGTCACCTTCACCTGTTATCAATGGTAACTTCTTTACCAAACGAGTTTTAGTAAATCAATTGAATACCGACTTTAGTCTTAATTCTTTCTTTTATTTTTGCGTGTTTTATTTTAAATTTTGCCACAGTATTTAAGCACTGCCGCTGTAGCTTACTGGGTTTTCGGTTCTAATGTAACTTTTTGTTTCGACATTTCGTCAAACATGTGGACTCAATGGCAGATTTTTAGAGCCATCAGCGCTTTGGTTATTTCTAAAAATTGTAGGGTTTAGAGGAGGTGTATACTTGCATCGATCCTTATGTTTTTAGTATAGAAATTGGAATGGATTGAATGCGGGTCCCTTGTGGGATGACACGTAGGAACCGATCAAACAAAATGAGTCTGGATAGAAGGGTCGGGTTTTAGAATCTCGTAATGGACCAGATGGGAGTTAAAATGATGATATATTTTAGTTTCTTAGAATCTCGTAATGATGGAATTTAATGATCAGAGTTAGACGTATAGTTAGGAGAAACCATGTGCTTATTTGAACTGAAAACTTCATTTAGATGCCTGGTTAATAATTAAGTATATTGCTGGTAAGACTAAAAATTGATAATCCTTCTGATATCCTGTACAGCAACTATGGGTACTGGGACATCTGCCAAAGTTATTGATGGAAAAGCTGTGGCAAAACAAATTAGAGATGAAATAACTGCTGAAGTTTCCAGGATGAAGGATGCCATTGGTATTGTTCCAGGGTTAGCTGTTATTCTTGTTGGGGATCGGAAGGATTCTGCAACTTATGTACGCAACAAGAAAAAGGCTTGTGAATCTGTGGGGATTAACTCTTTTGAAGTGCATTTACCTGAGGACTCTTCCGAACAAGAAGTACTCAACTTTATTGCAGGCTTTAATGAAGATCCTTCAGTTCATGGCATCCTTGTGCAGTTACCTCTACCTTCTGTATTCTTCTAACTTAAACACTTTTTTTTTTGGTTCAATCATGCTATATTGAGGAAAAGAAATTTGAGAACTACATTTATTGCCTAAGTGTTTTGTGAAATAGTTATGTATAGTGGGTTATAATTTTTCATTACTGCTTGTTGATTGACTGAAGCTGGCTGAAGGACAATAGAGGCATGATTAACTAACAAGAAAATCTTTTGATACTAACTGATAGTTCAAATTTTTGTAGTTTCAGTTTGAGATCCATGCCTCTTTTTTCCTTTTTTAATGCATAATGAAGCTGTTACCCATTTTTACTCGTCTTTCCAGCATATGAATGAACAGAGTGTCTTAAATGCCGTGAGCATTGAGAAGGATGTCGATGGTTTCCACCCACTAAACATTGGTCGTCTTGCTATGCGAGGTAGGGAACCCTTGTTTGTTCCGTGTACTCCTAAGGGCTGCATAGAGCTGTTGCACAGATACAGCATTGATATCAAGGGAAAAAGGGCTGTTGTGATTGGTCGGAGCAATATTGTTGGAATGCCTGCTGCACTGTTGCTCCAAGTAATCAATTTTTACCTTCATATTAAGTTTTAGTCTCTGTAAGCTAGTTTCTCAGTTTCAATATCCTCATTTTACTTATTAATTCTCCTTTTAAACAAAGCATCCCATTTTCCTTAATGTTCTTAGAGGGAAGATGCTACTGTCAGTATTGTCCATTCCAGAACTCCAAACCCTGAGGACATCACAAGACAAGCAGATATCATAATCTCAGCTGTAGGACAGCCAAATATGGTTAAGGAGAACTGGATAAAACCTGGTGCAGTTATAATTGATGTTGGAATAAACCCCATTGAGGTAAGTATACTTTGTCACGGGTTTGTGGTTCCATTTTTTCTTTTGTTTTCTCTTTTGCTTTGATGAGAACCTGGGTGTTTTCCAGTGACTTCTCTATTGCTTCCAAGTCTTCTGCTCTTCAATGAAACTTCAGAACACAGCAATTGCAGTAGCCAAACATAAGACTAACACTAATCGTGCAAGAAAGAATAAAAAACGAGATGAAGTAATAACTTTCATTCCCTTCATACTCATTAACCATCCATCATTTCATTATAGGGAAAACAAAACTGAATTGAAATGGCTGCACTTAACGCTAAAGAAAACAGGATACACTGGCTTTTGAGAGGTCAGTCCTCTCCAAAATAAAAACAGAAACTAAGTAGCAAAATTTCCAAATTTCTCTTCCAAAATATTCCTTCCCCCCTACTCCTCTCCTCTCCCCTTTTTATACCCGATCATGTAACAGTTTTTTCTTTTTTTTTTTTTGTCACTAGAATCCTGCCACTTGTCACTCTCTTGAGCTGCTGCAATTGATGATGTGGGACCACTCCCCACTAGCTGCATCTTCTTTGTTTTTTTTTTTTCCCTTACTCCTGCATGCATATGTTTTGGTTATAAGTTTCCTATCATGCTTTCTCTCCCTTTCTCCTCAAGCACAGAGTCACCCACAGATTTTGGTTTTTACTCCTTTAATCTCAAAGTGTTAAGAAACTTCTCAGATAATGTGTTATAGGTTGTGTCTGTGTTGGATATTCTTTGAAGCAATGAGGGATCAGCTGTGCTGTGCCAAGCATATGCTTTTTTCTTTTTTTTTAATTTTCTGTCTATAACTATCCACTGAAAAGTTTTGTTTGTGTGCATGTCTTTAAGGATGCTAAAAGTCCCCGAGGTTACCGACTGGTAGGAGATGTTTGTTATGAGGAGGCATGTAAGGTTGCTTCAGCCGTCACTCCAGTTCCAGGAGGAGTTGGTCCAATGACAATAGCAATGCTACTCTCTAACACTCTAATCTCAGCGAAGAGGTTGCATGACTTGAAGTGAGCTTTTGCAATATTTCAATGTTATAATTTAGGTAGGAAAATCTATCACTAAATTAAAGTTCACATCCAGGCACCTAAGTTCTTCTGTATGGGTTTCAGCCCATATTTCTGTGGGACTGACTCCCACAATATTGGTGGGTTAATTTCAAGAGAAATTTCAGAGCAAAGTTGAAAGAATTCCTGTTATTTTGGAACTGTAAAAATAAATAGTTAAATTTGCCTGTGCTCATGTTGTTATTATTCTTTGGTCGCTCTCAGGCTAGTGGCTCTAGGTTACACTCAGGCCATTCAGAGTCAAAGGCATATATAAACCACCCAAACGCTTTGCACCGAGGGAAAAAATGGAATGCCAACAAAGCACAGATTTTAGAAATTGACACTTCTAAAGTAACATCAGTCTGAGATAGCCCTGTTCTGTAGCCCCTCCACCTAATTAAACAGCCGTGCAGCATATTTACAACGTTTGACTGGGTAATACAATTTGGGTTACATTGGACCACCTTTCTTCAATGATGAAGCAATTTGTGATGTTAGCAAATGTCCTCAACAGGGTGCAACGTAGGCAGCTCAATAGGATACATGGTGTTTTGTTGCAGATGATTATACCTCCTCTTTAAGAACAGTCTCGTTGTTGCTCACCTAAAACTTCACTTCCCCTAGTTATATTTATCAAGACTCAGGTTAAAAAATAAATCTCGTAACATCGGGAAAAAGCAAAACTAAAACGTATCCACGCATTGCATGTCAGGTGCGCCACTCCTTGTTCAAGTTGTTGGTTCGCCTTATTTGGTGTTATTATTTAGGCCAAAGCACTTGTTCCCACCCATAGTTTGAGGCATGGACAAAATCCCACCCGTTAACTTTTAAAAGCTTAGATTTTCACCCTTCAATTAAAATTCAAATATTTTTTATAATTTTTCAAATGAAATGACTAAAATAAAAAATAAAAATTTATAATAAAATTATAAAATAAATTTTAAATATAAAAAATTTAAAAATTTTTAAAAAAAATTTAAGATTAAAAAAAATTAAAGTAACCACTACCACTGATACCAGCAGTGGTGGCCACTGAAAACTGAATCAGATGGCCGTCTTTGACCACCTGATTCTATGGGAGGTCAGATTTGGTCTCTCTATTCGGTGGAGGCGGTCAAATCTGACCTCCTCTATCGAAAACGGCTACTAGGATCAACACTAGACATTTCTAGCCGTTTTCGATGGCTAGATCTAGCGGAGGTAGCTAGATCTAGCCACCTCCACCGAACGGAAAGGCCAAATATGGCCTCCCCTGTAACCAGGTGGCTAGAGGCGGCCACCTGGTTCAATTTTCAGTGATTTTAATTTTTTTAAAATTTTTTAAATATATTTTTAAATTTTTTTTAAATTTTAATATTTAAATAAAATTTATTTTATTATTTTATAAAATTTGAAACTTAAAATGATAAAAATACCCCTGAATTTTTATTGTTCACTGTTATATTTAATATTAAATTTGGTTGAAGAGTGAGAATTTAGACTTTTAAAAATTAGTGGATGAGACTTTGTCCCGCCTCAAACTATAAGTGAAAATAAGTCCTTTGGCCTATTATTTAGTATCTCAAGCAAACCAAGTCTAAGTTGTAGCATCCCAGTTTTAGAAAAGCCCTTAGGGGTAGAGTTTTGAGGTTAGAAATAGAATTCAGAGATAGATTGGGAGTTCAGCAGAATTCAGGGGTGAGTTGGTAATTTTTCAGAGTTGTGTGGCCTTCGTATGATGCCTTTAGGGAGGTTTTAATCATGCGAAGCGCGGGAAATGGATTTTTATCCATTTTCCCAGGCGCACTCCCGTGCGCCAAGCCTGCACGCCCGTGCAGGTGGGATTAAAAGAGAGAGAGACGGGAGTTATTTCATTATTCTCACCCATTTCAGCCAGTTTTCTTCTCCATTTCAGCAGCTCCCAGCCCTAGGCGTGATATCCAGCTTCCAGCAGCTCCCAATCCAGTCAGGGATCAGAGAGAATAGCTTGAGTATAAGCTTCCAGCAGCCATGTCGAGAGGTAAGTGTTTCTTACTCTCTCTTTCAGTTTCCCAGCTTGTTTGATGTGGATGGAAACGTGTGTTTCCATTTCCAGCTTGAGATGTTATGTTTGCATGTGTATATGATGATGAGATGATGATTATATGTTAGTTGCTATGCTTATTTTCCACCCAGAAACATGCATGCTCTGTTTGTGTGTGTGTTGTGAGAGAAAGTATGAGTTTTCATGGTGGATTCAGTGTTTGTGGATGGATGATGAAATTGATGATGTATATGTGATGATTGAAGTGCCATTGATGTGTGTTTAAGTTTAATTGCAGTTTGGATGAGAATCAGTTGGGTTTCCTGCAGTTTCAGGCGAACCATGTCTGAGCAGAACAAGACACACGACCGTGTGCCCGCAAGAGCACGCCCGTGTGCCTTTGTTTCTGCAAGGACACGGCCGTGTGCACGAAGTGCACACGGGCAGGAAACGCAGGGACACGACCGTGTGTCCTGAGGGACACGGCCGTGTGTCCCATCTTTGCTTGAAATGGCCCAGAAATTCCAGAAGCACACACGCCCAGCCGCACGGCCAGCACACGGTCCCGTGTGCTGGGGCACACGCCCGTGTGCCCTTGCCCAGCACGGCCGTGTGTGCTGCATGCACGACCGTGTGCCTTCCTTGCACGGTCGTGTGCCTTCCAGATTTTTCCAGAAATTCAGAAATTGACTTATTAAAGGTTTGGTAATCCATCCAAAGGCTATCAGACATCAGATAATTCAGAATTCAGCTAAGAACAGATGCATATGCATTCAGAGCATAGCATATAGATTGAATGAGGATCCAGGGATCTGAATTCAGTAGATTTCAGCAGTCAGAACCCAATGTATGGGTTTCAGTTTTGGGATGAACTCGAGGGGGCATCTGTGGGATCCAGCTTTCTGACACCAGTCAGTCAGCTCGGCAGCATTTCAGCAGATCAGTATTTAGCTTTCTAGCCCGTAGCTAGAATGTTCAGCCCACTTGGCCAGGATGCCGAATCCTTGTGTTCATCAGCCTGATCAGCACAGCAGGTACCTTCGGGTACATTCAGATTCAGATAGACAGATGCATGCATCATCAGTCATTTTCAGTTTTCAGCTCTGCATGTCATTACATATACATATTGGCATGACTTATTAATAATCAGAAACCAGTAATCAGAAATCAGGTAATCAGATTCAGCACCCGCAAGCGCTTAGATGCATGTATAGGGCCGACCAGGTATGTGTGCCCTTGTTTGTTGCTTGTTTGGGTCGAGGGAAGTAAGGAATGCTTACTGGGTGATCTTTATCACTCATCATTTTCCTTATTCCTTCCTTTTTCAGGTTAGTGTGCTGCTGGCGAGGAGCGGGTGGACTGAGGCTGAAGAGAGAGGACCCATGTAGCATCCCGGATTTTTCTAGAAAAGCCCTTAGGGATAGAGTTTTGGGGTTAGAAATATAACTAGGAATAGGGTGGGGGTCTTGAGGAGTTCAGGGGTGAGATGGTAGTTTTTCAGAGCCGAGTGGCCTTCGTATGATGCCTTTAGGGAGGGTTTAATCATGCGGAGCGCGGGAAATGGATTTTTATTCATTTTCCCTGGTGCACTCCCGTGCACAGTGCCTTGCACGCCCGTGCAGGTGGGTAGCAGGAGAGAGAGACGGGAGATTTATTAGTTTCTCACCCAGTAGTTTCCCTTTTTCAGCTCAGTTTCTCTTGTTTTCAGCAGCTCCCAGCCCTAGATCAGATTTTCAGCTTCCAACAGCTCTCAATCCAGTTAGAGAGATCAGAGATTAGCTTGAGAGATAGTTTCCAGCAGCCATGGCGAGAGGTAAGTGTTTCTTACTCTCTCCTTCAATTTTGTAACATCCCAGGGTTAGTTTGGTCTTTTCGGCTTCCTAATCTGGGTTCAGTTTGGGATTTCTGAGATTTCTAGGGTTGTGAGAGAGTTTTGGGGTGAAAGTGGAGTTTTCCTTGAGTTTGAGGGCTTGTGCATGGATCCGTTTGAGAGGATTTGCATGCGAGCGCGGGAAAATGGCATTTTTGTAATTTTCCCGGGATGCACGACCGTGCGTGGTAGATGCACGCCCGTGCATGAGCATTTTTCCAGCTGTCTTCGCTTTAAGTCGAGTTTATCCGTTTCCAAACTCATTTTTTCACCCAAATTTCCTTCGATTTTCAGAGGATTCACGCCCTAGAAGTGGAGAGCAGCTTCCTTGATCTTCAAAGCAAGCTTGATTCGTGATCTTCTTGAGAGAGAAAGCATGTCAAGAGGTAGGCACTTCTTTCCTCTTTCCCTTGCGATTTTGGTTGGTTTGGTTGCTTGTTTGAGGCATGAAAGTCGTTCCCAGCATGCTTGTGACATTCTCTTTGTGTGTTGATGATAATTTGAGACGATTGGGATGATGATTTATGTATGTGTTTATGCTCATGTGCGAGAAAGTATGCTTTTATATGTTTGTGTTGAGTTGGATGTTTGGCTGGAGGCTTGGAGTGGCTGGAAGAGTATTCATGGGTATTTGAAGTGTTTGGCATGTGATTTATGCTTGATTTGAGTTTGGGTTGTGTTTGTGGCCGGAATCGTGTTGATTCCGAGTGGTCATGGAGGTGCAGAGCAGGACGCACGCCCGTGCACCCGAGGGGCACGCCCGTGCACGCTGCGTATTCTGCATGGTCACGGCCGTGTTTACGTGCCCGTGAGTGACCTAATTTGAGGGGTCACGACCGTGCATGGTTCATGCACGCCCGTGCACCCAGTGAAATGTGAGGAAATGCTTTGAAATTCCAGAACTTCGCACGACCAGCGCACGACCAGGGTCACGGTCCCGTGCACGTTCATGCACACCCGTGCGTCAGGTAGAAAATTGAGAATAAGCTTTAATTTGTGAAATTTGCACAATAAACCCTATCCATGGATAGTAAACAGTAAATTGAGCTCAATTAAGACTTCATGATGCATCATATGCATATGCATAACATGGCATGCCATTCAGAGTTTTCAGAGACGGATCCGAGGATCCGAATTCATGTTTTCAGTTGAAAAACACAGTTTTCAGAGGTGAATACGAGGGGGCACTTGTGAGTTTTAGCACCCGTGTCACCAGGAGTTATATACTCAATACTAGCCCTATGTATTGGCGTGTGCCGGGTTGCTCAGCTAGCAGTTTATGTTTTCCTGGTCCGAGGATCAGATGAGTATAGCGCGAGGCGCTCAGTTCAGTTCAGTTTCCAGGCCCAGGCCTGATGGCATCACGTGGGCCATACAGTTTGTGGCACGTGTTTGCAGAGGAAACTCACATGGCCAAGGTGCCGAATCCCTGTATTCATCAGTCTGCGCAGCACAGTTTTCAGCATATCAGGTACCCCAGGGTACACAGTTTTCTGCATAGCTTTCAGATAAAGCTTTTGCATGATTTTCAGTTATGGGATCCCAGGATCCAGCAGCTTAGTTTTCATGAACAGTTTTCAGAAAACTATTTTCAGCATGCAGGCCCAGGCCTAGCTATGTTTTCAGCTTATTGCATAGCATGTCATTGTTATATGACACATCAGCATATTATTCCGAGAATGATAAGACAGTAAACGACAGTAACTGAACAGAATACGATAAGCCACGTAGTGACACGTAAGTTTCAGTTCAGATCAGTATCAGTACCAGTTCAGTATCAGTATCAGTATTAGTTCAGCATCAGTTCAGTTTCAGTTCAGTATCAGTTCAGATCAGTGCAGTTATGAGTATCCGTATTAGAGTTTGGAGAGTTGAGTGTCCGGTTCGGATTACTCTTCACTCTCGATTGTTTACGTATACTCATATACGTATTTTACGACTGGGTATGAGGTAGTATCCGGTCAGCGAAGGTGTGTTTGTCAGAATTGTTGCCAGTTGGAGTTTGTTCTGTGTGGGGTGTTGTGGAATCCTTCGAGAAGGGTTGGTTTAGGGTCAGTGGATATGAAGTGCTTACTGGGTGATTTTATCACTCACTCCTTACCTTCCTTTCTTTTTGCAGGTGAGTTGTAGGGAGCTGGGAGGAGGAGATGGCTGCTGTTTGGGATCCAGTTTACTTCAGTTTTGTTGTATGCACATGTATATGTTTTCCGCGAATATTTTAATATATGCAAGTTTTATTTGGGCATGTATATATGTATGTATACAATGTACCACAGGTATTTCCACTGCGATATTTTAGTTCAGTTAAGCATTTCGGTCGGGTATTATTGACCATATTTTCTTTATTTATTTATTATTATTTTATTAAACAGTGAACAGTAATACCCTTTTGAGGTGTCTTACAAATTTCCCAGCTTGTTTGATGATGCTGGAAACGGTGTTTCCGTTTCCAGTTTGCTGTGTTATGTTTGTATGTTGATATATGATGATGAGATGATGATTATATGCTGATTATGTGATGATTTTCCACCCAGAAACATGCATGCTCTGTTTGTGTGGGTGTTAGTGAGAGAATTAGTTGATTTGCATGGTGGAATCGGTAGGAATAGATGAATGATGAAATTGATGATGTGTATGGGTTTATTGAAGTGCCTTGGATGTGTGATTATGTTTAATTTCAGTTTGGATGAGAAATGGATGTGTTTTGGATGGCCTTCTGCATGTTCCAGGTGGGTGCTCGAGTTGCAGAGCCGGACACACGCCCGTGTGCCCGCAGACACACGCCCGTGTGCCCGCAGACACACGCCCGTGTGCCCGCAGACACACGCCCGTGTGCCCTGGATTCTGCAAGGGCACGCCCGTGTGCACGAAGTGCACACGGCCAGATTTGCAGTGGGCACGACCGTGTGTCCTGAGGGACACGGTCGTGTGCCAGCTTCTTCAGTAGAAATGTGTAGCGATTCCAGAGGAGAGCACGACCAGACACACGACCGGGGCACGGTCCCGTGTGTCTGGGCACACGCCCGTGTGCTTTGTTTGGCACGGCCGCGTGTCTCTCCTGCACGACCGTGTGCTTGGCCCACACGCCCGTGCGTCCGTCAGTTTTTCCAGAAAATGAGCAGAAATGAATGATTAAAGGTTTGGTAATCCATCCAGAGGCTAAATGACATCAGATAACAGCGAATTCAGATAATAATGCAGCATATACATAGCATGACACAGCATATAGCCTGAATGAGGATCCAGGGATCCGAATTCAGTAGATTTCAGCAGTTAAAACCCAATGTATGGGTTGCAGTTTGGGGTGAACTCGAGGGGGCATCTGTGGGACCCAGCTTTCTGACACCAGTCAGTCAGCTCAGCAGTTTATCAGATTTCAGTTTTCTAGCCAGTAGCTAGAATTTTCAGCCCACTTGGCCAGGATGTCGAATCCACTTGGCCAGGATGTCGAATCCCTGTGTTCATCAGCCTGATCAGCGCAGCAGGTACCTTCGGGTACAGTTATAGATTCAGATGCATGCATCATCAGCATACAGTTTCAGTTTCAGTTCAGCATGTCATGACATCCATCATGCCATGACTCATTAATAAGCAGGTAATCAGTAATCAGATAACAGTA
>JAJEJH010000870.1:0-74826 GCA_026122585.1 Anacardium occidentale | reverse complement strand
TTCAGGTTTTTGCCAGCCCCGTCTGGCTCACTTCGGCTTTAAACTCATTTTTGCCAGCCCCGTCTAGCTTCAGGCCTAGTCTAAATTTTTGATGGCTCGCTTCGGCCTAGTCTACGTGATATATTTTTAAATGACGTTATTTATCTAGGTCAAAATTTTTCCTTAAAAAAACCATTTGTTGGGAAACAACAGAAGACCCAATAATTCATTAGCTCAAAGCATATAAAAGCCCAAACAAGGAACTTATCAAATTATCAATGATTGGGACAATCATTAGAGAGCGTTTGCTTACCGATAATTAATATTATCTTATTTAATTGATTTTAAATGATAAAAAACTATATTACCATAATATTTTATTACCAAACTAATATGATAGATAATGTATGAATTAATTTAATCACTTTATTTTCATTAAATATTAATAATTTAATTTATGATTTTACTCTAATTTAATAAATATTGTTTAACATATTAAAAAAGATGTTTAAATAAAATAATATTACATAATTTTTTTTATTACTATTAACTAAACACATATTAATTTATCTCTCTCTACGTATATATATATATATATACTTTATATATATATATATATATATATATATATATATATATATATATATATATATATAAATAAAACTAGTTAAAGAGGACACGACTAAAATTATTAAGTATAAGTTAAATGAGTTTTAAATTAGGTTAGCCAGATTTCAGACTCACTAAATTTAAATATATTTGAATTCAATTTGAATATACTCATCTTCATAGCAATGAGCTTGACTTTGATGAAACTCGAACTAAACTCAAGTTCAATGGAGCTCGCCTCTTACATTTTCTTTTGGTCTCTGCTTGAATACGTACAACATAAATCATATTACTAGTGGAAGGCTTTTATGAACTTTGAACGAAGCTATTTCTGATAGGAATACACTAGTAGTTGCACACAATAATAAGCACTAACATTTAGCAAATTTCAACGAAGTCTGTTTGGCTTCTGCATGATATTTGTCTAGTTCTTTTTCTAGTTCATCGACTAACTTATAGGCAGGCTTCTTCTTCCCTTGGCCATTACCAATACCATGACCACGACCACAACCATGGTTATTTCTCGAACCTCCACAACTGCTCTAACTGCACCAAGAACCAACAATATATCAATGACTAATTGAAAACAAAACATCTAAAACGATATTTTTAATTTAGTGCTCCATTGACAATATTTTCTATACATAATTTCCATTTCTATACATATAGTTGTACGTATAACCCTAATATCAAAAGAGATTACGACTACCAACCAAGCCATCCTACTTGTTTTCCAATGAAAGTACAAGACCTTATTGGAGACTAAAGCATGGTACACAAAACAAATTAAGGATATGAAAAATGCAGGTAACAGATCCAAATTTGGTCGTTAATTGTATATAGATGTTCTTTTCTGCTATTCTAACAATTAATAATCGCAGTATGATGCAAAACATATTCAACATGTTAATCCATACTTTAAATAGAAATAACATTAAAAAAACTTTCCTAGATACTTTCTATGATTGTTTCCACACTCACACTCACACATGACAAGACATCCAATCTAATTACTTTAACAAAAAATTCTCATTTAAAGGTACATTTCATATATACAAACGAGTCGTGCTACCTTATGAGTAAACTTGTTCTAGGGAACTTAGTTGCTTTTGTTAGAATTATTTTAAAAAAAAATATTAATTGTAATATGTTATTTGGAGGGTTAAATGGTCTTTACACATTATATAAGGGCATAATTGTCTTTTTGAAAATTATATATAAGGTTTTCAACTGCATTTGGTGGGCGCATATAAGCATTCCAGGAATGCAGAAAGAAAACTAGTCTCAAATTTTTACTGTATACAATAACTCATCCTATTAAAGGTTTTCAGTGAAAAATTGAAAGCACTGGTTTTCAATATTGACAAATACGATCTATTTAGAGAAGAACTGTAGTAGGTAATTTCAAGAACTTAAAAAGTATCCATGGTTGGAGGTACGCTTCCAAATTCTAAAACTTGATTTATTTTGGTTATCATGAGATAACATGCATGCTTGTATGCTTTATATTTGGTATCAAAGCCCTTTAATTTCCTGACTAGAATCAATTGTCGCAACTGTGGTCGAAAATCTTTTAATTTTGGCTTGAAAATTGTTTTTAGTTTACTCGGTTTTTTAACCTATTCGTCTGACCCATTTATTTTGGATTAGCAGACTTTTTCCTGGCTTGTAACTGATGAATTTTGAAATTCAAATATTTGTTTTTAAGAATGATTGCTACAAGTAAATTGCATTTAATGGCTAGTTGTTGTGTGGTTTAAAAAGGTGTAAATCATGTGCTGGTGATGCAAATTATATTAATAGTATATATATATATATATATATATATATATATATATATATATATATATATATATATATATATATATATTACCTTTTAAATTTTAAATTTTATTTTTGAATTTAAAAAAAAATAGGTGAGTTGACTTGATATATTTAGTAAGTTAGACTATTGAGTTGACTCAATGAGTCAACTCATATGTTGGCGAGTCAACTATATCGATCAGATTGAATCAAATCAACCTAATTGGACTGACCTGCTTGATTAGACCATTGATCGGTCAATGTTTGATCTTTGACCGGTCAATTTTTAACCTTTGATCAATCAATGTTTGATCATTGACCAGTCAATGTTGACTATTGACCAAGGTCAATGTGCGTGATGAAATGCATGTGTGTGTGCACATGAGGGCATGTGGCAGCATGTGAGCCATGCGTGGAGGTGTGTGACTGATTGTGTTGATGCATGAAGGTGCATGAGTCAATTTTGGTGGTGCGTGACAACACGTGCATCCTTCTGGTAGCGTATTCCTTACACATATGTGTTTCTGGATATTCGATTTCATGTTTTCTATGGTTTCATATGCTAAAACATGCTCATATATGTTTTTTTTTATATTTTTGTTGTATATTAGTATATATTTTGATAATTTAAAGTAGCCACAATATCTTTGTTATTGTAATATATGCATTATGTTTATTGATGACATCTAAATTCTAATTAAGCATATTGATACAATGTTTTATCTATAGGGAATGTTGTATTTCATGACTAATTATGTTTGAGGATTTACATGTTATTATGCACTTAGTGGCTTGGACTTTGATCATTTGGTATTAAAGCTAGGTTGGAAGGTATAGTATTATGTTTGAAGTTGAATTTTAGTAGGAAATTAGAAAAGTGTTGCTAGAAATTTTTGCTTGACTTGGAAAATCTTGCATGAAAATTCATCCAAGTGTTAGAGGAAAGAAGATGATGAATATGGAAACCTTTCCTTTATCATTATTCCATTAGACACATTCCTTACACTTAGCCTACACACCATACTTTCATTAAATGCATTATCTATTTCTTTACTCTAGCCGTACCATATTTTAATTTGCAAAGACCAGCTTGCATTCCTTATATTAACCTAAACCCATCTTAATTAGCTTTTATCCAAACATTAATCTTCCTTACCTTAAATTAGTCACCTTAATTTTTAGTAAATCATCTAACCCATATAATTTATTTCCTTTATCACCCTTAAACATAATTACCATACTACCCTTCATAATATTAACCAAAATACCCTTAGTGTATGCTAAACTAGCCTAAGCCCAAACCCTTATCATCTCATTATCCTAAAACCCAAAAAGCCAAAGTACTTACCCAACTATTCCTAACCACTAAAAACATTTTTTCTATTTCTAAATTTCATTATTCACCCTAAAAATTACTATTTATAGAACCATGAAACCGTTCTATTTCATTCCCAAACCTTTCTTTAACCTTATATTACTTGAATCAATCCATAAAATGACTAGTAGATAGAGTTCTTAATCACCCCTACAACTATGAAGATTGGGAGACATGACATTAGAAGAAAAAAATTCATGAATTGAAGATATAAATGAATAGAAAGTTTAACACCCTTATAAGACTCATGCATGGTGTGTTGTAAGATTTGGCCAAGGTAATACAAAGGCAAGGTTCCAATAACTGAAACCAAGCGAGAACACCCCCACTTCTAAAGGATGATCCTTCTATTATTCACCATAGAACTCAAACTATAAGAGACACTCATAAAAGAACCACTTACTATAAGTAAAGAACCACCATTCATACTCCTTTTCTTTATAAGAGGATCTTTTTATTTAGTAACTCTAATAAAGAACCCAAATTGTATGAGAGAGGGAAGAAAAGAAGGATGATAATGACTATGGGTTAAAATTGGATGTCATTGAATTTGAAGGTAGTTTGAACCCAAACACATTTATTGATTGGCTTTATAATACTGAGAGTCTTTGATTACAAAAAGTATGATGATAAGAAGAGAAGTAAGATAACAACCTTGAAGTTCAAAGATTATGCTTTGTTATGGTAGGAAAACATGAAAAAAAGATTCCTTCCTAAAAATCATAAAGTAAACCTTTACTTCAAGCTTCATAATTTGAAGCAAGGGAACAAAAAGGTTGAGGATTATGTTAAAGAGTTTGAGAATTTGAAGATAAGTAGTGATATACTATAAGAGAGGAAGCATACTATAACTAGGTTTCTAAGAGGATTAAATAGAGAAATAGCCCATAAGGTAGAGTTACAACTCTACTATTCATTCCAAAATGTATGCAACCTAGCCTTGAAGGTAGAAAAACAACTCAAGGCCTAAAACTTCACCACCCTTAAAAAGTTTTTCAAGAAAAGTAGTTATCATAAAAGGTCACCATCTTATACCAAACCTTACACCCTACTTAAGGATTTTAGTAAATTGAAATTCGTTAAGCCTATCAATAAAAAGCCAAAAGTGCAAGATAATGCTAGTAAAATGCACTTAGGAATAAAAATTGCTTCAAGTGGCATGACTATGGACATTCCAAGCCAATTACACTAACAATAGAGACTTTGAAGGAGAGAGAGACTATATATAAGGCATTTTAAGATGGGGAGAGTGGGAAGGAAATCAAAGCTGAGAGTGAAAAAGAAGAATTAATTGATCTTGATCAAGAATAGTTGTTAATTCTCAAGAAATTATTGCATGCACAAGTTAATAACTAAGATGACCAAAGGAAGAACTTGTTTCAAACAAGGTGTACTATAAAGGGGAAGCTTTCTTTGGTGATTATGGATAGTGAAAGTTGCATCAATATTGCTTCCACCACCCTTATGAAAAAATTAAGTTTACCAATCCTTGACTATGCTAGACCTTGTAAGCTCTAATGGTTGAGAAATGAAGACACCTCACAAGTCACCAAGCAAGTTATAGTTTCTTTTTCTATTGATAAGAGAAATATAGATAAAGTAGTTTGTGATGTTATTCCCATGGGTGCTTGTAATTTGTTGCTAAGGAGACCATAACAATTTGATAGGTTTGGGACATATAATAGAAGATTCAATAAGAAAACCATCACCCTCACACCACTCTCGCTTAGCTAAACACTACCCTAAACACCAACCAAACCTAACATGCTTCACAAAAGTTTGTTCCTCAATGCCAACCAATTAAAGAAAGCCTTCCTAAAACACAAACCTATTATTGCCTTATTGGTTGTCAAACAAAATATGACACCTAATAAAACCACCATACACCCTTACGTTAGCTTTTTAATGGATAAGTTCCATAATGTCTTTCAAAATGAATTATCATATAGATTACCACCATTGAGAGGAATTGAGTACCAAATTGACTTAAAGCCTGGTACACTTTTAACAAATAAACCTGTTTATAGGTGTAAACCTTAAAAATCTAAGGAATTACAAAGACAAGTAAAAGAGTTAATTACTATAGGGTTTACGAGGGAAAACATCAACCCATGTTCAGTGCTAGCTCTTTTAGTGCCAAAAAAAGATAGAACTTATAGAATGTGTATTGATAGTAAGACTATAAATTAGATCGCAATCAAGTATAAATATCCTATACCCCAGTTAAATGATATGTTAAGCGATCTTTATGGAGCCATAGTCTTTTCACAAGTTGATTTGAGGAGTGGGCATCACTAAATCTAAATGAGAAAAGAAGATAAGTGGAAGACAATTTTTAATACCAAAAGGGGACTACATGAGTAGTTAGTCATGCCTTTAGACTTTCTAATACTTGTAGCACTTTTATGAGATTGATGAATCAGGTACTTAAACCTTCTATTGAGAAGTTTATGACGGTATACTTTGATGATATACTTGTGTATAACAAAAGTGAAGAATATCCTGTAGAGCACCTTAGGCAAGTACTTGAAATGTTGAGAAACCAAAGATTATTTGCTAAGAGAGAAAAATATGAGTTCATTGTGAAGAGTGTAATGTTTCTAGGATAAATAGTATCAAGTAAAGGTATTCAAGAGGATTAACCCATGGTGAAAGCAATTCAAACTTGTCATATCCAATCCACCCTTACAGAAATCTAGAGTTTCTATGGTTTAGTATCCTTCAATAGGAGATTTGTGCTAAATTTTAGCACTTTAATGGCTCCTATAATTGAATACATGAAAAAGAAAAACTTTAAGTGGGCAAAAACAATGACTGGTACATTTGAGTTATTAAGAAGAAACTATACGAAGCCATTATCTTTACCCTCATAAATTTTACCCTAGCATTTGAAATATATTGTGATGCTAGTAGAGTAGGCATTGGTATGATTTTGATCAAAAATAAAAGACCCATAACATATTTTAGTGAGAAACTTAATGAATCTAGGAAAAAATATAACACCTATACAAGGAGTTTTATGCTATAGTAAGAGCCCCAGATCATTAGAGTCATTATCTTCGACCAAGGTAATTTGCTCTTCATTCTGACCATTAAGCTATGAATTTCATCTATGGTCAACACAAACTACAACCTAGACATGCTAAATAGATGAAGTTGTTACAATCATTCTCCTTTGTCTCCAACTATAAGTAAAGAATAAACAATGTGGTAGTCAATGCTCTTTCTAAAAGGTATACATTACAACCCTTTTAAATTATAAGATATTGGGATTTGAGTTGATGAAATTATGTTATAAGGAAGATTTAGAGATAAAAACATGTATTCTTAAGTGTGAAAAAAAGGGCTACGAAGATTATGTATTGCATGATGGGTACTTATTCAAGGGGTGTAAATTATGTGTTCCTAATGATAGCTTTAAGGAATTGATTATGTGGGAAGCCCATATGAGAGGCTTCACCAGACATTTTGGGGTTGCCAAAACTTTGAAGGTTATAAAGGAACATTTTTATTAGCCTAGAACGTTAAGGAATGTGGAATTCCTATTGACTAGGTGTGAAACTTGTCAAAGATCTAAGAGTCAATTCAAATTGTGTCCTTATTTACCATTATCCATACCCGAATCACCTCAAAAAGATATTAGTATGGATTTTCTAATAACTCTCCTTAGAATTTAAAGGAACAAGGATTCAATCATAGTGGTTATAGATAAGTTTTCAAAAATGTCTCATTTTATTCCTTACATAAGAGTGATGATGCTTTGCATGTTACCTAATTATTTTTCAATGAGATTATGAAGCTACATGTATCCTAGAACCATTATGTCAGATAGAGACACCAAATTTTCAAGCCACTTTTAGAGAAGCTTATAAGGGAAATTGGGAACTAAACCACTATTTAACACTTTATACTACCCTCAAATCGATGGTCAAACTGAAGTTACCAATATAACCAGGAGAAATATCTTGAGGAGTTTGGTTAATAAGCATATGAAGGATTGGGATCTCAAACTGGTGCATGCCAAATTTATTTACAATAGGAGTCCTAGTAGCATTATAAGGCAGTCCCTCTTTAAAGTTGTCTATGGTATGAATCCACTTACTCCTATTAATCTCTCATCATAGCCCCTTGACTTCAAACCAAGTTTGGATGTTAATAAGAAGATCTAACAAATGAATAAGTTGCATAAGGCTATGAGAGTGCAAATCTAGAAAGCCAATGAGTATGTTAGAAAGAGGGCTAACAAGAATAGAAAACCAAGGTTGTTCAAACCAAGAGATCTAGTATAGATACATTTGAGAAAAGAGAGATTTCCTAATAAAAGAAAAAATAAATAACACCAAGGGTCAATGGTATATTTGAAGTCCTTGAGAGGTGAATGATAATGCCTATAAAATGGAACTTTTTAGTGATTATGGTAGCGTTTCAGCTACTTTTAATGTGGGAGATCTTAGCCCCTACTTGGAAGATGACTTAGAGTTAAGCTTAAATTCTTATCAAACTAGGGAGGGTGATATAAATACAAACACAAAAGGTCTTTGAATTAATCTTTGGGCACCATTTTAATTTTCTAAGTCATATGAGTATAGAATTAAATATGTTATCATGCATGGATTCCTCATCTTTGTATCAAGTTTTAGAACGTTTGTATGAGGCCCCCAACATCTCACAATATCCTCAAACTAAGGTAGAAGAACCAGGTGAATGATCAAGCATCAAGGGAGAGCAAGCAAAAGGTGACATGCAATAGCCCCTCACGACGTTTGATGTAGTAAGGTAAGGCACCTTTATGTCATGGCCTATCGCCTCTAGAATTTTTGGCACCTATGCGTCACGACCTAAAAGAATAGCCTACCTGAACTATAGCTTAAGATGCCTACACAAGTCTAGCCTATGCTCTCATGTGCAAGGCATGCAATTTAGGCCCTAAATTTTAGTCCTTTTTGTACTTACCCTAAAAGACTTTTTAGTCATAAAATTATTGTGTGTAAGGCATATTTAAAGGCCATTTCTCTCTAATGTAAAGAGAATTTTGAAAAATATTTGAAGAAAAACACTTATGACTTAGAGAAGTTTCTCGTGTCTTTTATTTCCTTTATCCAATTTTTACAAGGGATTGGTGGTAGACTTGATTTAAGTTGGTGAATGATTTCCTTTATGCTTGAATCAACCTTCTTGCAACTTTGTTTCCTTTTCAAGTTTCTTTGCTCTTTATGTTGTGATTGAAATAGCCCATTTTTCCACCTTTCTACCAATTAGCCTTGCATGTTGAAGTAAGTGTTAAGGATTTGCATATTGTTGTGCATTTGGGGGCTTAGACTTTGATCAGTGGATTGACTAGATATTACAAAATAGGGTGGTTTTTTTGCTTTTTTTTTTTTTTTTAATCTAGGGATGATTAGTTGTCCAAAGCTTTTTGTGCCATCTGTCATAAGCCATTTTCAGTGTTTTCAGTTATAAAGGCTACTAAGAATGAAATATGGCAAAGGCCTTCCTTTTAGAATCAAATTGTAAGGGCAACTTCTTGTCACCAACTAATGTATGCTATCTAAGCATTGTGCAAGATAATTTATATGAGCAACAATTAGAACTAAAGAGATCCTAGCGTGTCTATTATAATATGGTTGAAAATAAATAAAATCAAGAAAAAGGAAAGAATGATAATATATTGGATTTTCAACGTGGATTGACCTGATAATTGCAATGCGTAAAGATCTTTGGTTTTCAATGTGATTCAAATTGGTGATTGCAATACCTATGTTAATGGTATAGTTATTAACTGGTTCGTATTGTAATATTACAATTTCTAAGATAGTTTAGTATATGTTGTTGTCTTTTACAGGACTATTAAGGAGCAATAACATTCAAACTAATAGGATAATGATTTTTTTATCCTTGTGAGATTCCAAATAGTATATTCCTAATTCAATTGAACCAAAAGAGAATATTGTGAATGTTTGAAAAATTCTGGTTAGGAAGTTAAAGATATCTTCTTGTTTGTTACTATTGATGCAAAATAGGAGAATAAATGCAGGAGTTCCTCAACAAATTCCTTTTTTAATAGAAGTCTACTTGTTATCCCATCTTGAGGAACTTTCCTTTCTATTGTTGAACATTGAATAGGAATTGTCTAAAATGTTATATGATTACTAATTATTGTTTGGTCGCCATCTTGATATCTTGAATTTTTCAAAGCCAAGCCTCAAGCAGAAATCTCGTGGACTATAATGGGGTTAAATTGAATTTCCTAAATCAAAATGTAAGCAGGAACCATTAATGAGAAGAATATTTAGTATTATTTAATTTCTGTTGTTTGATTTCAAATTTCAACTCTTCAAAGAAATACTCATTGTGAACAAAACAAAATCGGTTTAGGGTGTTGAGAAAAGAGTTCTTTAAAATATGGGGTGTATTAAAGAGTAAATATGCTCTTTTGGTAATTACAAATGTAAAAAGTATATATTTTTTACCAAAAAAATTTATTAAATATAAAACTATTTTTTTAACATTCTATGGGTTGCGTTCTTGCTTTCTACTCTTAACAAACTTGGAACCTCAGGCACGGTAACATTCCTTGCAAAATAATTGTTCGATACATGATACCCACCAGCCTCAAAATTGAATCAACATTTCACCAACTACTAAATTGTGGAGAAAAACTTTACAAATGAGTTTAATTAATTGATTTATTTCTGCCAGCCCTTTATACTTCTTATTTTCATTGATGGGACAGATTACAATTTGGAGCTACTTTTTTTTTTTTTTTTCTCTTCTTTTAATATAAAGTATTCAACCTTTTGCAAGCTCGAGTAGGAAATCGGAGCCCACCAACTACTGTAGTGCTGCTCAAAGCTAAGCTTTTCTTTCTACTGATAGCTCATGTAATGCCAAACAGCCCACCAAACTCTCACAATCACATTAAACCATAAGTTATTAAAGTCCAATCCAGTTGCCTATTCCAAGCTTATATATATAGTTATACGTTATTCATGAGAGAGAGGTAAGAGTTAATTGTTACAGACATGGGGTGGCGGTTGTGCTGGTGGTGGTGTTGGGCAGCAGTTGTGATGGTGGTGGAGACTCTGGGAGGAGAAGACGTGACATATGATGGAAGATCTCTCATTATTAATGGCCAAAGAAAAATTCTCTTCTCAGGTTCTATTCACTATCCCCGTAGTACTCCTCAGGTCAGTAATCCTTCTTCTTTTGCATAACCTTTCTTTTCTGTTAGAGTCAAAGAATATGCATTCCATTGTTGCTTGAAATGAAGGCTACATGTATACACAATAATAACATAAAGGTTAAGGAATTATAATATAAAGTGACATTAATATCTACCAGAAAGGAAGGCAAACTTTATTATACAGACTGGAAGCAGAGATCATGCAAGTCTCTTTCTCTAACTACCAAATTCTTATTCTATTTATTTCTTTTTTTTTCTTTTCAACAAATAATCAGTTAAAAGTTGTAGTTTAACTTTTACCGTTCGTATATCTCTAATGATTATCAATATTATTATTCTTATTCTATATTTACAGTCTTTTTTATCATCACCTCCTCAATAGTAAGCTAACTATATAACCGTTTGTAGAAAACATTTTGCAGTCTTCTTCAGTGAGAAATGTGATAACAAAATCAGAAAATTACATTTTGCCACCCAAGGTTTGGCCCAAAACACTTTTTCACCTCTTGATGGCATAAATAAAACTTTTTCATGCAAAACCTAATACAGTCAACAATAATATGATTGAGCGCAAAATGTTTGGTTACAAATCCATTCTTAGCAAATTTTAGTTTTTGGGATTTTTGTTTGTAAATAGAGGTGAGGAGGTCTTGGCTTGTAGTGTTGTCCCGTGCCCCCTCTTGAGCCCTATCTAAGTAAGAATTTAGATAAGCTCTCAAGAGGTTGGCTAGGATTGTGTTTTGTTATGTCTTTTCTTTAGGATGGCTACAGCTGCTGTGGTTAGGTTGTTCAGGTTATTCTGTTTTTTTTTTTTTCTATGTATACTTTAATTGCCAAAAAAAAAAAAAATTGATTGAGGGCGATACGAATATTTAATTTACCATATTAGCCATATATTCAACCTCTCTCTTCCTTTCTCACCAAGCTCACAACATCAAGCTTTTGATTGATGCCGACCTAAGTAGAGTCCAAGATTGATGAACCAAACACCTTTTAGATAGCCCCAAGCCTAAGCTAAATGCTGGTTGGCTAGAATATAGCCAATAGGAAAGTGGGGATTTATGGCTAGATTGAATCCTTTTTAATTATTTGCTTTCCAATGCCAAACCAAAATGACTTTGTAACGAGACAAAACCCTAGCACTCTTGCCTTGAACACTAGTCAAGGAAAAAGAGAAACTAAGCGGTTAAGGGAAGAGCAAGATGTGTAGATGCACATGTAAAAGGTTTGATGTAATAGGTGGCTCATTAAAGCAGAGTGCGTTGTCAAGTCCAGTAGAACAGTCTCCGATTTTGATGGTTTCCAATTTCCCCATTGAGGACAAGATCGATGAACTCGACAGCTTCGATGAAACATTTTTGTTTGTGATTAAATTAGTGGTAGTTTAATGAGATTTGAAATTTCCTTACATTAGTGGATTGAAACTTTTTTTTTCCTGTAATCGGATGGATAAAAGAGGTGGGCAGCTTTGTTAAACTAGGGGGAGGAGGGTTTTTTAGTAAAGATAGTGATAGTCGTGGTGATGATGATGACGACAACAATGGTGGTGACAATGGTAATGTGTGGAGGCCAAAGTAGAGTTACTATCTCCAAAATTATGGGATTCTGCAGGTAATCCAGATTGTTGGGGTGTATTCAGATGCAAATCCAGGTAGAAAGGAATTTCACTAAACATGCGATTTCCTTTCTTGAAGACCATGGCTTTAATGTATTTAGGTATTTAGGTACTTTCTTTTCTTTTTTCACGCACCTAAAACCAATGATGCGAACAACATATAAGCAAGAAATGAAGCAGGTATAGGAACCACAAGGAATTTTATCAGCACCTTACAGTCAATTAAACTACTATTCCATAAACGAATTATTATAAGTGCATTGAACAGAGACGTAAACTTATTGAAAATCGCGGCTTGGAGTTTCTGTCCTTTGGCTATTATATGTTCTCAAAGGTGCTTATTCTGAGTAGTCTGTTTTCTAATTGAAGAACGGCTAAAGGGCTAAAGTCAAAAAAGGTGAACGTGTTGTTGTTTGGCTATTATAGCTTTTTGAGTGAAAGAAGGAAAGATAAGTTTGAACGGTAGATCTTAATGTCATAAAATAGAAACAACATCAGAGAAAGCATAAAATACAAAATTTTTGATATCCAAAAATGTCTCTAGGTTCAACAGACGATATTATAATATACATACAATAATATGGTTGTGAGATTGATAGCTGAATTAGAAGGCTCCACTAAGTAGGAATCCATTCCAAATTCAATTTCAGCTATTCTTATAATACAAGGATGCTCTCACTTGTCCATACAATTGTGCTAAGGCATAACGATTACAATGAAGGTATTAGAAATATCACGCAGGTGATAGCTGAATTAGGTGAGTTTTTTTATTACATTTAGTAAAGAAAAAATTTAGAGAAATTTTGTCTTTCACTCTTTATACTATGGCTATCTACTAGGGTTATGAGAACGTGTTTAATTTTTATGCAGTGCATTGACACTATTCCTCACATCCCAAACTTTTCATACTATTTGGTGTGACTCCTAAACTTTTAGTTTCTCACTTAGGCCCTTATGTGTAGCTCATATGCTCTATATTCAGTTGACAATGAATAAAATTATGATTAATCTACAATTAATCATCGTTTTATTCATAAGCCATAAGCGTAAGACATTATGGTTATTCAATTAATAAAAAGGTATGCATTAAATCGATTATACATTTTGATAGTAATATTGTCATGCAATCAAATTCTTTTATCATACTGATATTTCGTCAAGGTTGAAACACAAAAATAACGTCTATTTTAGATAACCTTGACTTCATGATTTGACTTCCAAAACAACAACCAGATATCATTGGACTTAAGCACCGACTCAATCTTACTATGGTCACATATTTAATTGATTGTAGTCATCCATCAAATAACACCATGAGATATCTTCTTTCGTACCTAAAAGTGATAAATCTTATATTAATCCACTATAAACCCCATACATTTCTTAACATAGTCGATGACTACCCTGTTGATAATTCTAACAAAAAGAATACGTAAGACTGGTGTCAAACTAAGTCAATTAGTTCACGAGATATTTCAGTAATTTTAAGTCTAAGAATCGCATGCATCATTGTCCATTAGAGGATCAATTTCATAAACATAAGGGTTACTATCTATATCTCATTTTCAAGTGAGTCAATTTAATGAATATATAATCAACATACACTCATGTATTATACTAGATTGATACAAACAACTTTCATACGTAAAATTTATCGCTATATTTTAGTAGGGTCGTTCAATATGATGAAATTCTTATATGCCCTTAGTTAGGATAATACTGAAACTACGAACATTTCTAGATTGACACCATACATTCTTATAAATACTCACGACAAGCTACATGTTGAACCCGTCATTATAGTTATACTAATCTAAGAGCATTCATCAAACACATATTCATATACATGTAGAAATATACCAATTATTATTGTAACATAATACATTGTTTGACTGAAATTATAAGTTTAGCATCGATGATTAACTTTAGAGTATCTTCTCCAACAAGGTTAAGGATGTTGTCCTGGTGATGTGTTAAAAGTTGTGTGAAGGAATAATACATGGGTTAAGTTATTTATTTATTTATTTATTTTTATTTTGATCTTGTTTTTTTGGCATGTGCTAGGTTTAAGCAAATTGAATATTTTGCCCATTTATTGTATCTTTTCTGTTAACGCAATTACATTTGGATAAAAATATTATTTTTGACATAAAGGTTGCAAAAATGTTTTTAGGTAAAACTTGGGGTAGGATAATGTAATTCACTCTAAAAAAATTGATGTGAAGCATCTAATATTGTCCTAAAAATTTAGAAGTTTGGTCATACCATAGCAAAAAGTGTGGTTGAAATAGTTCTAAAACAAAGGATGCATTTAATGATAATATTCACGGGTGGCTGCAGGCAGCAAAGCAGTCGCATTTTCAACACAAATTCTGATTCTCTCTCTCTCACATGCTACTCAAAACTTATTACTATTACTATTAGTATTTTCCTTTCACACTCACAGTTTGAAAAAACAACATATCCAGCCCTTTAATCCTTAACAATATATTTCCACCCAACTTTTAACTCTGTTGATGAAAAAACATACTGACACAATATCAAATATACATATTAACATATTACTCCCAACTATTTTACTCCTAAAAGTTATTGAGTTTTGAAAATTATCATATTACTTTTAAAATTATACCATATTTGATGGGCAGAATCATATTCAATTTTATTAATAAAACTGTGATTTTGTTGGATCAAGCTGGATAACACCTTTCTATGTGATCTTTTCGATTGTTGCCTAGTTTGATCTAACATCAAAAAATTTAGTTAAGATAAGATTTTATTGGAGATCACAATTTGATTAGTGCGATTTTAGTCAAATTACAACTTTAGGTATGATTTGAGCTAAATTACACTAAAAATAATGTGATTTTAATTGTTAAAGTGATTGGAGTTTGCTTGAATCACACCCAAGAAGGTGCAATCATACTTAATTGCACTTATCATAGTGTAATTTTAATTCAATCACATTTTCTAGTACAACTTTATTAGGTTGTATTTGTTTAAGTACATTTTTAGACAAATCATATCTTTCTTAGTATAATTTGATGATCTAACATCAATAGATTATTTTTTCACAAAATTTTAGAAAAGAAAATTATGTTTGCCCTTTTACTGTTATTTTCTAACCGAGTTAAATTTTGGATAAATTTTTTTACATTAAACTTGGGGAGGATGGAATGATTTCCTCAACCTCTCGGAGGGAAATAGTAATTACTCATTATTATTATTCTTTTCTGGGATTAGCAAAATACTGTTACGAATGTGAACTTCCCTCTATTCCAGATCAAATCACATGACCTTCTTTTGCCTTTCATTGGATGGCCTTTTGTACTTTATCAATCACTGTCATTTCCATCTTGTAAAATTCAAACCATACTTGCAGTTTTTGTCTTATGCATTTTGTCTGCAGTTGCACATTTCACGAGCTAAATTAAAATTTCTGCTAGCTGGCTTTGGTGAATATTGGTTTGACCCTTGTATCATATTCATCTGTTCTGATTCCAAATATTGGTGACGATTTAGATGTGGCCAGCTTTGATAGGCAAAGCCAAAGAGGGAGGATTGGATGTAATTCAAACTTACGTGTTTTGGAACCTTCACGAGCCACAACCTGGTGAGGTTAGATTTTACTTGTTCAACGATCCCATCAACTTCAACCCCCTATATCTCTTTATAACTAATGGGTTTAATAATATACAGTATGATTTCAATGGAAGATATGACCTGGTCAAATTCATCAAGGAGGTTCAGGCACTCGGCCTTTATGCTTGTCTCAGAATTGGACCCTTCATTGAGAGTGAATGGACTTACGGGTAACTAAAATTAATCAGATGCTGCTACTCTACACCACATGCATTTATAGATGAGCAAATTATTAAAAACAAGTAGAAATAATACACTCATGTGGTGTTAAAAAAAGGAATATCAATGGCATATAATAATATTGAAATTTTGCAATAATCATTAATTATTTTTGGGTTAATGAAGTCGTAATGAATGCGATGATACCAGGGGGTTCCCGTTCTGGTTGCATGATGTGCCTGGCATTGTTTATCGATCAGATAATGAACCATTCAAGGTTTGCATGCCTGCCTGCCTAATAACTTACATCAATTTTGGCCTCTGCAATTTGAGGATTTTAAATACTTGGTTTTCTAATCATTTTGGTGAAAATGAAGAAGGATCTATTTGGAACGGTTTCCCTTATAAGTTCTATAACAATCTTTTGGTAATTTATAAATCCTACTTTGTATGATAATTGTGTAGTTTTACATGCAAAACTTTACCACCAAAATAGTGAACTTGATGAAGGCAGAAGGTTTATATGCTTCACAAGGAGGCCCTATAATACTTTCACAGGTATGATGAACTTCAGCATTTCATTAATTTTAATCAAATTTCAATACTTTTTTGTCATTGCAAAATCTGAAAACTAATGTCATATAGATTGAGAATGAATATCAAAATATTGAAGCAGCTTTTGGTGAAAAAGGACCTTCATATGTTCGATGGGCAGCAAACATGGCAGTCGAGCTTCAAACCGGAGTGCCCTGGGTGATGTGCAAGCAAACTGATGCTCCTGATCCCGTGGTTGGTTCTTTTCTCTTTTCATTATGAACAAAACTACAACTCATGTAACCTGCAATTTCAGTGACAGTATCTTAGTTGTTGGGTTTAAATGAGTTTGCAAATTCCTAACATGCAGATAAATACCTGCAATGGGATGAGATGTGGAGAAACTTTTGCAGGACCTAACTCAGTAAAGAAGCCATCAATTTGGACAGAGAATTGGACATCTTTGTATGCTTTCATTTAATCTTGAAATATTTCTTTATGATTCTGCCATAAATAAATAACACAAGGGCATATATGAGAAGAAAAGAAGCTATGGACTCAGTAACACAATTTTATAGCCTAAAAGGGTAATAAACATATGAAGAAGTTTAATTTGGTATCTGCAAACAGATACATAAGAAAAAAATAACATCACGTCATAAAGTTAGTTGCTTTACTACTAGTAGAAGCTAGAGGTGTACTCTGTAGTACAATAAGATTTCTAACTGTCATTTTGATGTATACAGAAATACAATATTTGATATGTTGAAGTTAACCATTAATAGATGGCAATTACAATCAAGAGTACAAAGGTATCAATTTGTCAAAAAGCTAACTGTTGCCTTTTTCTTTTGAAGCTATCAAGTATATGGAGGAGAGCCATATATAAGATCTGCTGAAGACATTGCGTTTCATGTCACACTTTTTATAGCAAAAAATGGAAGTTACATAAACTATTACATGGTATGAATCTTAGAAAATACAATCTATCTTCTTTAGTTTAACAAAGTTAACCATCCTGCACCACAACATTATATCAGCTTTATTCAGATTCAATCAAAACTTCAACTGAAAAGTTCTTCAATAAAATTTCAATTAATAGATAACTTTATAATTTGCAACATTCTACTTGAAATCTAGTACCATGGGGGAACAAATTTCGGGAGAAAAGCATCAGCATATGTCATAACAAGTTACTATGATCAAGCTCCCTTGGATGAATATGGTGAGTTGTAAATGTACTCGTCATGGATTAGATTTGCTTTCAACACACAACAATTCAATAACTTCAACAAATGCAGGTTTAACGAGGCAACCCAAATGGGGACATCTTAAGGAGTTGCATGCTGCAATTAAGTTATGTTCTACACCTTTACTGGAAGGAGTGCAAACTAATTTCTCACTAGGCCAACTTCAAGAGGTGATGTTCAATCCTTCCTTTTTATTACTTTTCTCGATTTAGATTCTTTCAGAGTAACAAAATTGTAACAATTATCAAGCTATTATGACTTAGGCCTATGTCTATCAAGAAGAATTTGGAGGATGTGTCGCATTTCTTGTCAACAGTGATGGAAGAAATAATGCCACCATACAATTTCGAAACGTATCATTTCAATTGCTTCCAAAATCCATAAGTATTTTATCTGATTGTGAAAATGTTATCCTCAACACTGCCAAGGTAAGTACAGAAGTCAATCTAATAAAAGCATATAGAATGGCTTCTTATGAAGCATTTCCTTTTAGAAAGGCTAGTTTTACATCCAATTCAATAAGACAACTCAAGATTATCATGCATGACTAAAAGGCATTCTTTTCCTTTTTTAATATGTGTATGCAGATCATCATATACAACAATTTAAGTGAAATCTTTTCAAAATGCTTTAGAGATCTTAAGAAACTAAAAATAAGTTCTTGCAGTAGATAAGGTTGTTGTTCACTTATATAATGCTGTAATAGGTAAATGCAGAATACAGTGAGAGAACTACAACAAGAAGTCAGACATTCGATGATGGAAACATATGGGAAGAATTCAAAGATGGCATTCCAAACTTTTTAGATGCTCCACTGAAGTCAGACACACTATTAGAGCACATGAATACAACCAAGGATAAATCTGATTATCTCTGGTATACTTTCAGGTAAATTCATTCCTGTTAAACAGTATACACACTCAGGAAATGACTCAAAAGGTACAGAGATGTTTAAGGAACCCATAAATTGGTAACAGCTTTCAACCCAATTCATCTTGCACTGAACCAGTACTTCATGTTGAGTCCCTTGGACATGTTGCACATGCTTTTGTCAACAACATATATGCAGGTAATTTTCACTATTATGGTGAAACTAACGATCCTAACTTTCCTTCACTTACAAATTCTTAAATGTATTTTTTAAGTTCTCCACATCAACTGACAGTCAATTTCAGGGGCTGCACATGGAAGTCATGATGTTAAGGGATTTACCTTGGAAAGTCCAATCCTATTAATTGATGGGATCAACAATATATCCATACTCAGCGTGATGGTTGGGTTGCCGGTATAATTTATGCTTTAATTTGCCAAATTTCTTGCCATTATTTTGATGATCATACATGTAATCGACAAGTTTTTTTTTTCTATGTTAAGGATTCAGGAGCTTTTCTTGAGAAAAGGTTTGCTGGCTTAAGAGAAGTGGTAATACAATGCACTGAAAAGGGGATATATAATTTCACTAATTATTCCTGGGGATATCAGGTCAACTTTCAAAAATGCTAAAGGATTACTTACCTCATAACCTAATTTGTAAGCATGTTGTTCATGAAAGAGCATTACAATTGGTGTCTTACTGAATATCTACAGGTTGGGCTATTGGGGGAGAAATTACAGATATACAACAATGAAAATCTAGGAAATGCTGGATGGAGTAAAATTGATCTCTCCAGCAAACAACCACTGACTTGGTACAAGGTAAAATTGATGTCTAATAGCATTAAACCTTAGAAATATATTTTCAAATGATAGACTCCTGATATATTTAATAATCTCAGCAGACTGTATTTGATGCACCTATGGGAAATGATCCAATTGCCTTAGACCTGAGCACAATGGGTAAAGGCGAAGCTTGGGTGAATGGACAAAGTATTGGCCGTTACTGGGTTTTATTCCAAACTTCTAAAGGAAATTCTTCACAGACTTTGTATGTACTCTCAACCATTTTATATTTGACTACATAGATATAATAACACAAAAAACACCAGTACTTAGTCTAGTGTAAACTTGTTCAAAGGCACCAATGTTTTGGGACATATTATGACACAATTTTGGAGTTGTTGGATTAACTCACATTAAGTGACTGACATCTCATGCACATCTAGTGACACAACTTAGATGCAATCTCAATCTTTTAAATATGTTAGGAACCCAGCCAATATTCAGCCAATAAACAATGGAATCCACACACTGAGCCAACACAGAAATGAAACCAACCAACAGAAAAGGACCCTTCTCTTGTCTGGCATTCAAGAGGCTAGACTCTTTCTACTTCTACCGGTTTTTGAGAGGCCAACTCTCTCCCTCAATCAGCCAAAGGATGACCAAACAAAACCCAATTTCTTCTCTCATCTTTATGTCCCTAATCTCTCTTTTATGGTTGCTCATTTCATAACTTCCCACGCATAATTTTGCCATGTTACATGTTTCCTTCTCTCCATCAATTTCAGTCTTATTCTTTCCACATTTCCATGTTTCATAACTGCTCATAACTGCTCATAACTGTTCATGTTTCCATGCATTTATAACTACCCAAAACTGTCAATGCCCTTTATTGATGCATTGGTTTGAACTCTAACTTCCTAACAAGTGTATTAGGTCCAAATGATAGAGGAAAAATATTTCATAAGCAAAGAAGATTACGTAAGCAAGTACTAAAACAACACAACCCTTAACTTATGTAAACAAACAAATTCGAATCGGAAGCAAATCTAGAACTAAAATAAAAACAAAAGCAAAGTAGTGAACAATTTAACACAATCAATTCAACATAATGAATAATATAAGAGAAAATACTGACACTTCAGATTCACTAATTCATTTCAAGGTAGACTTTTTATGTGACTAAAGATGTTATGTTATTCATGTGATAATAAAACTCTCTAATTTAATCAATATTTCTTATCAAACAATATCAATCATATTTCACAATCTAATAACTTAGATATTTTTATATAGGTTTAATTAGATGAAAATGTGTTAACGCTTTATGGAATTCACTAGCTTCCAACACAAGTCTATTTTGCCGATGACCATTCTATGTATCAGTTCATATATTTCTATATTAAATTGATCCATAGTTTGTATTTTCACAACTTTTATACAATATCACCTTTTAATCTCAATTTGGATTTTGGAATTTTAAGTTATGATCATTTTAGTCCTTAGTGATCAAACATAGAATTTCACTAAAAAGACTTGAATTTGTAAGAATGGTTGAAGGTCTAAACGAACTCGGATTTTTTTCCATAATAGCTTTATGAAAAGCTTGAGATGTCCATTACAACTATTCTTTAAATTATAAAACTCAAAATTAGCGAAAATCCTTGTTTTCCCACTATGGTGTGCAATGCTCTCCTCCTTTTGTGCTTCATCTGCTAATTCTTCCTTGAACTAAATTTGAACCACCAACTAGTCTTTCATAAGTGTCTTTGTGGTTTGATTTCCATTGAATTCACAGTGAATTCCTCATTTCTTACAAAACCAAACATGAAACTCATAATCCCGAAATATGCACATAATGGGAGTAAAATGGTCAAACTGCCTCCTAAAACTCTATAAATTGTCCATGGAATTATCCATGCAATTGACACTTATCACTTATATGCCATTTGTGCTCCCTATTCCCTCCTGCTAATCAACTGAACCCTTGGCTTTAACAAAATGCTATTCTTATGGTTCAAATTTTGTGTCAAAAGTTAGAAAAAACTAAGAGAATCTTAAAGCTAATCCTTCTAAATAAGATTATCTTATAATCCCTTAAATATAAATTAAAAATTAAAAAAAAATAAAAGGGAGAAGTTAAAAAAAAAAAAAAAAACTACAACATAAGTTGGAATTTACTAAAAAGGACTTTTCTCGTACATGTATAGGTTTTACAATAGAGCTTTTACATGTGGCTTTTTCCTTAACATGATCATAGCTAATGTTGCATAACCTACACATTGTACATATATTTTCTTTATCTGTTTACCTTAATTCTCATCACATACAGATCTTAAAATGAGTTATACTTGAAATGACAAATGTGTCTTCATGAATATTTGTTGTAGGCTAGCAATGTGTTTCTTTAGTTTACAGGATATTGTTACCAATACTCAGAACTTTCAAGTGAAGCCCTTGATACCGGATTAACCAACCAACAAATCACTCCTAAAATATAAAGCTGAAGTGTCATGACATTTTGAATTCTTCTGTATCACATTACAACAACATGAAACAATTACATTAATGGATTTTGTTTTCATTTAACTTATGTAGGTATCATGTGCCGAGATCCTTCCTTCAAACCACTGGAAATATTCTAATTCTACTTGAAGAATTCCAAGGGGATCCACTCCAAATATCCTTAGATACAATTTCAGTAACCAACTTACATCAACCTATTTCTAAAAGTACAGTTCCTCAGTAATATTTGTGTAAATTTGTATTGTATCTACTCAATCATTTATTTCAAGCCTGGAAATCTATTGAATATTCTCACCGAACTAAAGTCAAAAGTAAAGTAATACAACCTAATTCTAATCCTCATTTTAAACAGAATTTCAAAAGAAATGAGCAAAAAGACAATGGTATTAATCCATAAACTGAAAGGCAACAAGCCAAAGATAAGTGGGATAGAAATATAACTGACTGAATTTCTAAGTTCGTTTAGATTTGCGCCTCGGAGGCTCATATCTAGCCGTTCTGTTTACCGATCGCATTCGAGAACACGGTTGCAAGTGAGAGCTGCACATCAACTTATCAACTCTATAAATTACTCACAAAATTTTCGCCCAGATTTGGAGAGAAACTACAGTTTGTTAATCCTAGAGGATAATTAAATATTTCAAACCATTAAATTTTCATGAATCATCAGGGAGAAGAACTGTTGCCCAATCCGGCCATCCCGAAATGATAAATTACTATTTTTAAAATTGAAAAATAACAAATTCTAAAATTTTATACTATTTTTTCACCTCCTGCAACTCTCCCTTCTTCTTCTTCTTCTTCATTCTTCATCTCATCATCGGATTCCCAGCTTCTTCAACTCTTTCCGATACCTTCACCAAAATAGTGTGATTTCTCGCAAATAACTCTTGTAACCCTTCCTTCTTCTTCAATCTTCATCTGACTATCGAAAATTCCCACTTTCTTTAACTCTTCCCAAACTTTCATCGAAATAGTACCATCACCACTGAATTGCACTATTTTTGGAGGTACCTATGCCAACATCTCGTTTGCCAATGAATACTCTCATGTCGGCCCGAGTTTCCCCGGGGTACATAAAAGGACCCACGCCAAAATTGCTAGCAATACTAAGACCAAAGGACATATTCACACCCAAAGTTTCATTCAAAAGATAATTTTGATCTCTCAAGTTTTAAACACTCATCCGTTAACAAATTTAATAATATAATTTTTTTATATAAAATATTATTTAAATATAAAAAATATTTAAAAAATCTAAAAACATTTTTAAAATATTAAAAATAAAAAATTCTAAAAAATTAAAAGTAATCATCGCTATTAATACCGATAACGGTAATCGTCGATAAAGAACCAAATGACTGAAAATAGCCGTTTGGTTTGCCACCTCATTTGGTAGAACCGCCTTTTATTTTGGTCTGCCAACAAAAACAATTTGAAACGATAGAAAATGGTTGATGGCGACGACTTTTATCAATTGGGGCTGTCATATCTGTTTGGCCCTACAACTAGGTGGTCGTCGATGACAATAATTGTTTTTTATTTAAAATTTAAATATTTTTTAATATATTTTTAAAATTTTTAATATATTTATATTAGAATATAAATAAGGCCAAGCGACAAGGTCCACTCAAGGTTTTTAAAGCGAAAAACTCTCATCTATGAAAATTTAAAAACCAAATACTTACTTTTTTCTATGAAAAAACAAATTACCTATTACAAAATTCAATAATATTAATATTAAAATAAAATTTAATAAAAAATATTGAAAATAAATTTAAAATAAATTAATAATAAAAATTTAATAAATTAATAAATATTTAAAAAATAAAATAAATATTAAAAAAAAGTCACCGCCACTGACGGTGATTGATCTGGCTACCTCCGCTATCAGAGAAGGCCGAAAATGATCAAAATACTTGACATCGGTTATTTTCGACTATTTTATATAGTAGAAACTGTTAGATCTGATTGCCTCCACCATTGTAGCAGCCAAATTCGATCGTCAATGGAACCAGATGGTTGTTCTAGCCACCTAATGAGGTTAAGGTGACCACTACCATTGATGACGGTGACTGCTTTTTAAAATATTTATTAATTTATTTAATTACTATGATTATTTTAATATTATTTTATTTTAAATTTATATTCTAATATTTTATAAAATTTATTTTTTAATTTTTATTCAAAAAAACAAAAATACTTTTCTGAATGTAATCAATATGTGGGTATTTAATTTTTTAAACTTTTATAGATAGAACTTTGTCATTTAAGGAAACCTTGGGTGGTATTATTTTGTTGGGCCTATAATTAAAAATTTAAAGTAGTACTCATTTTACCCTGATGACTAATCTTAACAACATTAAGTATTCAAACATTTAATCTACAATTTTATGTAAAATTCAGTTAAAAATCAAATAAATTCAACAAAAATATATCTTCATCTAAGTAAGTATTTAATTACATTTTTTTTTTTTGAATTTAACCAAAATTTTAAGAATTAGGGTGGGAACCGACAGGAGGGATAAAAGTAATCAATCATTCTCTTTATCTTTCTTCTCCTAACATATGTATTTTGGTTCTATCGTAATTGCTATAGTTAATTTAAGTTAAAAGTATTTATGTGATTTAAAGTTAGATTTTGTGTAAATATATAGAAATTTTAGGTAGGATTAAGATAGAATTAATAAGAATGTTTAATCTTAAGAATGTTTAATCATTATTTTATTAATTATAGTTGTTTTCTAGTTAATTTTAGTTTTAAAAATGATTTATTTATGTCAATTTTATATCAATATGAAAAATAGATATTAAGTGATAATTTGTGAAAATTTTATAAAAAACTGATATAAGAGTATTTTAGGTATAGTAGGGGTGGACAAAATAGGTGTGAGGGCTATAATGTAAGTTATTTAACTTTTGGGGGAGTTAGGTAATTCCTTAAATATATAGGTTTTTCATATTTTACAAAATATTTTGTCATTGGTAATTTTGAATATTACTACTATATAATCATGTATTTTGACAAATGTTGTGTTAAACCTTTGATGTTTTGATATGATATAAAATATATTAAAATGTTTAGCTTATTTATGACATAAATTAATACATGACCAAGAGGGACAAAAGTTTAATTTTGCAAAATTGTCCAAACATATGATTGTGCAAACAAGATACATTATTGTGCTAAGCTAAAATTTTAGGTGTGTGTGCTCCTATATGGTATTTGGTGCTTTTAGTTGTGCTATCTTCTATACTTCAATATTCGTCTATTTATTGAAGATTAAAAATATGTTTAAAAGGACTAGTTTACCCTTAGCATGAGTTAGTTCATGACGAAAATGGGCAAAAAATTTTAGTTTGACAAGTTTCAAGCACTATATAACTGTGTGCTCATTAAGCATGACCATACACAGTTATATTTTAATTCGTGCATCGAAAATATGCGATCGTGTTTGTAGTGACCCTCGTCATAAGTCACTATATACTATTATATAATATTATTAATATGCTAATAATAGATCTATAGTGGAAATTTCTACAATAAAAAACTGTTGTTGAATTTATAATTTTCATCTAAAATCTGTAAATAAGAAATACCATTAATAATAATAAGAAAAATATTGATTCTTTTCTAAAACCTCTTAGGCTTTTCATTTATAAAATATGTTATCATACATTATATGGTAATAGTATAATACATATATATGCTTAATCAAAAGTTATACAAAAGATGCGAGCCATTAACATGCAGTCTACAGCTAAGTGGTATCCCAAAAATTTGATAACCTTCTCGCTCCCACTCAGTCCTTATGATCACTGACCTACAAAAGAGGAAACATAGAAGAGATAAGTGATAAAATTACTTAGCAAACATTTTCTGTCTCCAACACAAGTAGGTTTTAAGTCTATCTCATTCGTGACTTATCAAGTTACAATTAGTTTAGTTTTCTCTTTTTTGTGAAATATTGTATTTCTGTAATGTTTTTTATCTTTATCTATTTTGTTTATCATGAAATGTTGTATATGATATGATATAGATACTCCGATGTCATGTTAATGTTAAATAGTTATAAGAATTTACCCTTGGGCCTAGTTTTCTAAAAACTCTTTTTAAAGTAATATCTATACTCCGAAGATCTTATATATATATAGTATATACATGAAAACTATCTTTGAAAATATTGTATCTAAATATAGCTGCTATGATTGATAAATATAAGGATTCATTACTTTAGCCGTGTGAGTTTAATCTTATTAAAAATTTACTCATGTATAACCAATACTCTATCTAACGAACTTGGTCAAAGACTATGTCCTCTCTAACGGATACTGGTTTCCATTTCTAACAGGTGTGCAAACTCATAGGTGCCCTCTCATATTTATCCTTAAACTGATGTCTAAAACATCATATATTTATACTTTAAAAACATGTTATTAGATCCTTGAATTCATTTTTGAAAACTTTGATATGACATGCTATGCTATATGTTACTAATTATGCATGATATGTTGTTTTCTCTTGATATTATTGAGTTTTGTATGCTTAGAAATGGCTTAGAGTGGCTTAAATTACTTCAAAATTTATTTTTTTCTTTTGCTAAAGTGCATGGGCATGTACTTCTTACCATACGGTAGTGTAAAACAACACATGGGACTGTGTGTGAGTAGTGTTTTCGGTTGTGCTAGCTTCTGGAATCTTTTTATAGTTTCTTGGCTCAACACACGGGCGTACATCAAGGCACAAGGCCTTGTTATACATTTACACAGACGTGTGGCTACTTATATGACACTTTCCTGCAAATTAGGAGTGACCACATGGTCGTGTTCTCAATCACATGGATATGTGTTTGGGTTTTTTGGGTGTGCATAGCTACATGCAAGTCCTGTAATCGTAGAAATTAGGCCACAAGGTCATGCACCTATAAGTACAGAGTCGTATGCTCAACTCAATATCTGTAATAATATGTTTGGAAACCCATAAATACCAGCCATTCTCACATAAAATAGAACCAAATCTCAATCTAATAGTCATACACTTAATACATCAACTGATTAACATGCTTATTTCATCATTATATAAAAAATCATGCACAATGTCTCACATTTCTCAGAATGAAGCACTAAAGCATACATACATTAAGATATTCTATAATAACTCATCAGTAAACATCCAAAGCATCATTTCATCATCTAAACATGCCAAATAAGTCTCAAGCATACAACAAATATTTTTGGAAACCTAAAACAGGGAAAACATGCTATGAAACAAGGTGAAAGAGGTATGGAAATACTTACCTTTAGCTATGAAAGTTATTTCTCTCTCTCTAGTTGTCTTTGGCTTTCTAATATAAATTGTAGCTACTAGTTAGATGTTCTCCGACCTAGGGTTCATTGGGAAAGAGAAACAAAAAAGCTGGGCAAAATAAATTGAGCGAGAAAATAAGAAAAACTTAGTATTTATGACGACTCTAATGCGACACACAGTTGTTTGCCTAAGGCACATGGTCGTGTGTCGAGGGAAATTCATACATTTCCTTTTTCCCAATGCATGACATGAAATAATCTCCTAGAGAGACTCATGCATATGCCATAACTAGTTTCTAAAAGATGATTTTACCTTTGAAACATTTTAACGCTATTTTATATCATAAAATCTTGCTTTTACTCCTAATTTTTACCCTAAAAAAGACTATTCTAATCTCGGGTTATTTCAACTCTTCCTTCTAATAAAATTTTGTTCTTGAAATTTATTTGAATAACTATGGATATTTCTATTTCATCTTAGACTCAACCTCTTAAGTGACCTCCTTAAGTCTTTGACTCCCTTACAAAATCTTAACCAAAGGTATCTCTTTACTTCTAAGGGTTTTCACTCTATGGTCCAAAATCTAAACATGTCTCTCATGATAACTTAAGTCATCTGTTAACTTTAGATCCTGAATATAGGACCTGCCGCCACGTGTACCTCTACTGTTGAATACTGGGGAGCTTTTATTAATAATTTGGAAATACGGATACATGCGACGAAAATCCTACGAAAATAAAATCTGCTATACAACTGAACTACACATGCGGAAGCGTAAATACATACATCTGAAATATACATTACATTGACTGTACAATGGGCCCAAACTGGCCTTTATCATATATACATACTGTTCTGTACACTGTATTTACATCTGGATATATGAAAACATTTACAAAATGACCCATCAGGTCCAAAGCTGAAATTGTACATACTGAAAACTGTGGTGTGGGCCTTCTCCCGGTAGCCTTGATCCACCCGCTCCTTGATAACAGCACGAACACCTGAAAAGAAAGGAAGAAGGAGAGGGATGAGTGATAAAGATCACCCAGTAAGCGCTTCTTACTTCCCTCGAAACCCAAGCAAGCAACATACAATCACAAACATACATGGCCTTGGTCTTATTCATACATCTAGTCTCTTGTTAGAATCTGAAACTGATTAATCTGATTATCTGAATCTCATTCATTTACTGATATCATTATTATCTATGTCATGATGTGTATGTCATGTCATGCTAACTGAAAACTGAAAATGACTGATGATGCATGCATCTGAATATCTGAATATCTGAATGTACCTGAAAGTACCTGTTGTGCTGATCAGTCTGATGAACATAAGGATTCAACATCTTGGCCATATGGGCTGAACAGTCTAGCTACTAGTTAGAAAGTTGAATATGAAATACTGATGATCTGACTGGTGTCAGAAGGCTGAAACTAAAATGCTGAATAATCTGACTGGTGTCAGAAAGTTAAATCCCATAGATGTTCCCTCGAGTTCACCTATACTCTCACCCATACATCAGATTCTGAATACTAAAATCTACTGAATTCAGATCCCTTGATCCTCTCTCAAGCTACATGTTATGCTATGGAATGCATATGCAGCTTTATTAACTGAATTTCTGATTATCTGATGCTTATTATGCTTTTAATATGATTTTCCATGCTTTATTAATTAATTTCTGAAAAACTGCTGCTGCACAGCGTGTAGGCAAGGCACACGGGCGTGCATGACTCACACACAAGCGTGCATGGCTAAGGCACACGGGCGTGTGCCCAGATGCACGGGGTCGTGTGTTGGTCGTGCATGCTTCTGGAATTATGGGTAATTTCTCTGAAACAACATGCACACGGGCATGTGTCTGTAATTTTGACCGTGCACACAACATGTACACGGGCATGTGTCTGGAAAAACAAAGGCACACGGTTATGCCATGCAGGCACACAGTCGTGTGTCTTGTTCTTCAACAAGAACACCCGTCTGGAAGATACACTAAATCCATGTCAATTCACATTCAATCTCAAATTAACTTTCAATATACATTCCCAGCACTTCAATAAGCATAAAACTCAACTCAATCTCCACATGCATCAATTAATGAGCATTTCACCATGAAAGCATATCAATTCTCTCACTAAAGCACAATCAACAAGCATGCATGGATCATGGATGGACAATTTAGCATCTCACACAACAATCATCAACATCTAAGCATGCATGAAGCTTATCACATGTCAATCATCGAAATCTAATCAAAGCAAGCTGGGAAAAATACAAGGAGAAGTAAGCGAACACTTACCTCTCGCCATTGTCGCTGGAAGCTTTTCTATCAAATTAATCTCTTGGCTCTCTAGCTTGATCGGGAGCTACTGTTGGCTGGATTTCCTCTCTAAGATTGGGAGGAACTGAAACAAGAGAGAAAAGTTTGCTAAAATGGAAAGCTGGGTGAGAAAAAGACTTAAATTTCTCTCGGCTCACTTTTTATATAAAAGCAGATGCACGGGCGTGCACATGGGAAAATGAAGATTATTCATTTCTCGCACATTCGTATGATCGAATCCTCCCTAAAAGAATCATACGAAAGCTACACAGGCTCTGGAAACTTACTAACTCACCCCTGAACTCATCTAGACTCCCAATCTATTTCTAAATTTTATTTCTAACCCTAAAACTCTTCCCCTAAGGGCTTTTCTGAATCTAGGATGCTACACTGAACCTCTAACACATGAGATAAATCTCTCATATACTTCATCAACTAAGATACATGAAATAAATTATAGATTTTATCTATACTAGTTGGTAAAGCCAATCTGTAAGCTCTTTTGCCTATTCGCTCCAAAATCTAATACCAACCAATAAACCTTAGAGCTAACTTACCTCTCTTGTCAAATCTCGAAACATGTCTGTAGGAAGCCACTCTTAGAAACACATGGTCTCCTACCTTAAACTTTATCTCTCTATGTCTTTGTTCTACATCACTCTTTTGATGATTCTAGACTTGTTTTATTCTCTACTTGATAACCTTGATACGAATAATCATCATCTGAGTCATCTCTAATCCCACTGCAGTCTCTAAAGAATCTCTCTCACCAATATCATCCCAATATAGTGGCTATTTACACATTCTTCTATATAATACCTCGAAAGGATAACAACTTAGTCTAACTAGTTTGGAAGTCTATATAACAGACTCTTAACATGTTCTATAAAATCTGATTAACCCTCTCAGTCTGACTATCTATCTGCAGATGGTAAGTTGAATTGAAGTGAAGTCTAATCCCCAAAACTCTTTGTAAACTATCTTAAAAAGCTGATAAAAATCTCGAACCTCTATTTGACATAATATCTCTGGAAACCCTATAAAGTCTGATAACCTCTTTAACATATAAATGACCTAACTAATCAGTATCTACTCATGTTGTCCATAATTACCCAGATGTTGTTATAACCATGTTATACTCTAAGAAATCCTGATATAAAGTCTATAGAAATACTCTTCTATTTCTGCTTAAGAATCCTTAAAAACTGAAGTAAACCAAAAGGTCTTTAATACTCTGTCTTGACCTACTGACAAGTCATATATCTGGCTACAAAATTTATAATGTCTTTTTTCATACTAAACCATCAGAAAACTCTCTTGTAATCTAGATACATTTTCGTATTACTTGGATGTGTTGAATAAACCGTACTTTAAGCTTTTGACAATATTCTTTACCTCAAATCTGCATCCTCTAACACACAAACTCTGTCTCTGAACCTCAGAATCTCATCTCTGACCTCAAAATCTAGTGCTATACCCTTAAAGACCCTCTGAATCATCCTCTAAACTTATATATTTGTTATCTATGAAACCTTGATATCCCAAGAATTTCTTTCATTTTCACGTGTAATCAAGAACCCTAGCCATGAAATCTCTTATTTTTCAGTTAATCTCTTACTTTTATTCAAATTTCCTGTTTGCATTTAGTTTTGAACTCATTTTCATTCATTTCTCTTGCATTTTCACAACTGTTCACCTTGATTTTCACCTCGAATCAACCCAAAATCACCTATAATCCCTCTATCCTCAAAACCATTCACAATGTCACCTCGAATGAAGCTTTCCATGTGTTTGGAGCCTTTTAGAAGCACTACAAGAAATGAAAATCTATTTGAAATCATTTATCTAAATTGTCAACAGAAGGTACTTCTCTCTAAATTGATAAAGTATTTGATTTATGTAAGAAGGTGTTTAGATAATGGTATTTTAAGATAAATTAGATTATTAGAGGAGATTAGAACTTTAGTTGATGTTGTTAAGTTGAATAAGTTATTTTACATGATATTGAATGCTTATAAAAATCTAATGTATGAGTTTTTCAGTTCCTTGTCGTTTAAAAAGGATGCGAGAGGAACTATAACGGATCATACTATGAGTTTTTGTTTGACAAATAAGAATTGAGTAGTTATTTCTGATCAATTGGTAATGTGGCTTCAATATAATGTTGCGGGTATCTAAGAATATCCTCATAAGCAAAGTTCTTAAGTTGTATAGGTGTTATTAGGTAGATCCAAATACTATGAGGCACAAAAGGCGAAGAACTTATCCTTAATAAACCTAGCTAGACAGATATTTCATTGTATGGTCACCTATACATTAAACACCTATATAAATACTAAAGGTAATATAAGTGTTTGAGATATGGGTTACCACAATGGGCTAGTTAATAGACATGACATACTAGATGATTAATAAGCTGAATGATATATAGACGAACAACGATAAGGAAAAGGTGTCGATTGAATTTGAAATGTTCATCACCTTCTTAGTTGTTAACCTAGGGATTTCTATTGATTAGTTCAGTGCTTATAGAATCCCATTTGAAAAGGTTCACATGCTTAATATAAAGGCACTTTATAGGTTGCATGTCATTAAGAAAGATGAAGCAAGTAGTTAGCAATTACTAGTTAGTGTTGGAGAGCATGACCCCTCGATTGGGCCTTTAATTAATCTTTCTACTGTTGGTGGCGAGACTAGTGCTTATAGAGGAAGACATATACGAATTGAAGCTAGACTAAAAGCCTAATCGACTTTTGAGTCTTAAAAGATGTTAGAGTATCTCCAATATATTCGTAGGGCTATTGATAAACTTATTAAAGAAGTTCACAATCACAAGAAGGAATTTAAAACCTTTCAAGATAACATCTCTAGATGGATGGCCTTAATTGAAGCGTATGTTGAAGTTCTGAAAGCTGAAGCCCTTGCCATCAAATCCAGTCGCCTGTTCACATACCTCCCAAGCATTGGTCTTTCCTAAGTATCACATTACATGCATTATATTATCATTGTTTTGGCACAATTTTTATTTTCCATTTATTTTGAGGAATATGGTTTACTGTGGTTTATTTTGCTTTATGCATGATTTTGGATTAGTTGATATATTGTTTGATGTATTGATGGCTATCTTGTTTGACTATTGTTGAATCTATGATTTTGGTTGATGATATTTGACTATAGCTTGATTTGTTAATATATGTTTTTGCTTTAGATTTTTATGGATTGAAGTAGTTGATGGATGAATGTATATATATTGGAATGTTTTTCTTTGTCTTAAAATTGGTAAATGTCCGAAAAACAGAGGAAACTATGTTGAAAATTTTTAATTAATGTCAAAAAAGGGGTGAATGGGTTAAAAAAACTAATGAAGATTAAATTGATATTTTTATTAACAATTTTAAATAATGTCTCCATATTTTTTTCATCACTAAAAAATAGTGAGATTATTGAACCCTTGATATTTTGATGATGATAAAAATATGTTCAAATAACTAATTTATCCCTAGCATGAGTGATTTCATGACAAACAAAGGGAAACAATTCAAGTTTTGTAGGTTTTAAGTCTAACATGACTGTATACTCTTTGAGCACAACTATACGTAGTTGTTTTTCAACTTGTACGGTAAAAACATGAGATTGTGTCATTACCCGTGCTAGAGCCTATGATATTGCTTGAAAATTTGTAGGTCCAAAATGATCGTGCTTAAGTAATGCATGACTGTGTGTCTGTACTATATGAATTTAACATGACTACCTTAACTGTGCAAGCTTACCATGCTTAGTCTATAAGACAAAGTTAAACGTATGACTGTGTCCAAACATGACACATAATCATGCTAGAGAAGTTTTTGAAGAAGCACAAATTCTTCAGTCATGTGATCGTATCGTGCTAAATCAAAAATGGAAAATCAAACACAAAATCGTGTCCAAGTGAGAAACACGATCGTATGGTAGCACTTAAAGAGAAGCATAAGACTTTTAACCATGCAACATCATCTTACGAATGGTCAAAAGGCATCAGTTAACATATGATCGTGTAAGAAATATATGCACGACCATGTTATGCGAAACATGAAATGCACTACCACATCAATCATGCAAGTAGATAGTGCAAAGGTATGTTAAAGACATATCACCAACACACTACTGTATACATAAAACACACGATTGTGCATATGCAAAGTGGTTGTCGTGTATATCTCATGCGGTGATAGTGTTTAAAAGTCATGTAGGCTTTTGGAATTACAAGTGCGAGACATGAAGAAATGAAACATGACCATTCGTGATAAGCACACAATCGTGCAAACTTGGTACGAATCTTAAATTCAATTGTTAGAAGTTTAATAGATGTTATAAATCTAGCAAGCACAACTGTGCACTCAACAAGCATGACCATGCACCTATGAAACTTATTGCAAATATAGCTTCTTTCAATTTCCAATAAGAAATCAAGTATAAAAGGAAGCCATTTTAAAGTGATCAAGGTTAGAGAATCCAATAGCATATTGAACCTATTACTTGTTCATTGTTTGCTCATTTTTCTTTTCTCCCTAAACTTATATTGTTCTTCATTTGAGAGATTCGATCTTGAACTTGTGTATCGGCCTACTTAGAGCCATTATCACAACTTTCTCTTGTTCGAAAATAAACTATAAAAAGGGTGAAATTCCCTTGGTTCAAAAAACTAGCGTATCTTTGGGTTTGAGAAGATAGTGAAACTTCAATCAGTTGTTGATTGAGGAAAAGGACATAGGAGACTTATGTTCAAAGCTCCGAATCTCTATAAATCGACAGAGCAAACTTTATCCTCTCTCCCTTTACTTTGTGTTTATTTGATTTTTATTTGCTGTATATTTGTTTTTGGGATTTGTTGGATGCTTTAATGTGTTGTTGAATAAATTTCTTTTTGATTAAGAAAAAGTTTAAAGTAATAAAATTTTTTATAATCTTATTCACCGTATTTTAGAATTTTTTTACTAGCTTGAAGGTTTTTCATTGGACTTGTTAGATCTATATAAATTAGGTCAAAAGTTAAAATGTGAATTTTACCTTGACATATGATTGTGCATTTGTTAGGCACATGGCCGTGTGTCTTGACAAATGGATAAATTTAAGTGTTTAGATGGATTATATTTGACTTGGTCAAATTTGATTTAAATTTCAAGTAACTTGCTAACACAGGGGCATTTGTCCTTGGTACACAGGGCGCAGTCATGCATGTAGTTAGTTAAAAAGTTATTGACACATTAAAATATGTTACATATTTTGTGTCTAATGTATAAATGTGTGCATTATCTAAACGCTAAGCATAATCGTATATCTGTCACACATAGGCGTGCATTAGACAACACGAGCATACATTGCACACGCCCGTATGGCTGACTCTATATAAACGCAATCAATTTTCTAGTTCGAGACTTTTGCCTTACACATTAAGAAATTACACACGCCCGTGCACTTAACAAACCTTAACCGTGTGTGTAGTTGCTAAGCAGGTGAAAACGTGGTTCTTCTTGCTTCTCTACCTTGTGTAATTAAGGGAATTTTCATGTAAGGGTTATATCTGTGCGTACTAAAGGAATTCAACATTGTCAATAATTTTAGGTGATTTCAAACTTATTTTGATGACTAAAATTGTCTAAAATGGTGACTGAGTAACCATATTTTATGATGAATATGTTATAATGTAAGGAAATTGCTATTTAGTGCAAATTTACTTTGAAAATTGAGTTGAAGTTTCAATTAAAAATTTTTGTTCAAAATTGATTATTATATATGAAATTTAATGATATTTATTGTTGAAATCATGTTATAAAAAGTTTAAAATATTAGTTGAAAAAATTTGGAAACTAAAAGTGCAGATTTGGGATGATTTAGTCAGCATTTGTGAATTCTTCTCACCACGTATACTCAATACATATATCACGTGTGATGATATGACTTTGAGAAAGGAGTATAAAGTGAATTTTTTAAAACTTTATTTTTGATATATACGCTACGCTAATATGCATGATTTATATTAAAAATCATTAATTCAAATCACGTATGATTGAATATGCATAAAATTTGGAGTGAAATCGAAAAAAAAAAAAAGGAATAAATTTGCTTTTTAGATTTTTTTTGAATATTTTAATTAATTTCCCTCACATAAATATTATGTGAAAAAGAAATACATATTTAAAGGAGGATTTGGAAATTCAAAGGGATCAAGTTGGCGTGACTGGTGGAAAGAAAATCAGAACAAAAACAAAAGCTACATGAAAACTCACTGCATCTCAAATTTGAAGTTCAAAAGATCTCAAAGTCCCTGCCACGTGATGAACCCCACGCAGAACCACACTACTTTTCTCTTTTTGCCATGGCAATTTGCTTGAATTGATTTCGCAACATTAAGGCAGTCTAGTTGCCAAGAGTGTAAATGATATTTTGTTTGGTTTGATGGAATTGATTGGTCAAGGCTTGACTTTCAGAAATTAGGAAAGAGGTTTTAATAGGCTAAGAAAAGTCTGATATACCCTCTGCAGAAGCGAGGGATGAAAAAGTCAGTTTTTAAAAGTTTATTGGTGAGAAATAGCCAATAGAGAAAACAATAATAGAGTCAGAGAGAACGGTTGAATATTTGACTAGTTCCCCCCAAGTCTAAGCCGGTAGCCTGATGATAGACGCCTTTCCTACCACTCTGCGCGTCATCGTTGAGAAAAAAATATGCACTTGTTTTTTTAATTATTTATTATTAATATTAATGTTAATTCTGTTTTAGACGGAGGCTGCCAATGCCATTTCTGTAGACTTTTCACTTGTCTCGCTCTTGCCTCTTCATTGCAGATCCTTTGTAAGTCGTCTTCTTAATATTAGTTTCTGATTTTCTTTAATTTTATTTATTTCCACTCATTTTTCCATTTTTCGCAGCATGAGTGTCTGAAAACATAAATCGAATAACAATGGGAGGTCTTTGTTCTAAGAATAATAGACTTCCGAACCCAAAGGTTCAGGTTAGTGTTAATGCTTACAAATCAGGTTCGCCATTGGACAGACCTGTTTTGGAGAAGATGGAGAAGCCTGAATCGGAGCTCAATCCTGATGATTTTTATGACGGAATTCCGCGGTTTACTTTGAAATCTAGATCGGTCAGGTCTACTCAGGCAGCTGTGGCTAAGGTTTTGCCGTTCATTTCTATTTTACTACTCAATTTGAACAGTCATGAATTTTTTTTATTGTATTGGAAGTTTATCTTGACGTAAAGATTTGGTTGTAAGCTTCTGTTTTGGCCTTGGTTTATAGGTTCTTTATATAAGCTGATCGTCTAGTTTAACCTTAACTGCTTTATAAACCACCAATCAGGTTGTTTGTTGGGATTGATGTAAAAAAAATGACGCATTAACACATTTATTGAGTTTCAGGGGTGGGTGTCTTAATGTATCTATTTATTGTAGACTTGTACCTTTGTCTTCGCGGAAGTAATGGTTGGGTTCTCAATGTGTTTTGGATTCTCACCAGTTATAATTACTAGCGTTATGAGAAAATGATTTCAAATTCGTTGTCTAGAATGTGGGATAGAGTCTTAAAAGAAATTTTCTAGCGTGCATATGATTGGTATGACATGGTGGGAGTGTTTTTAGCTGTGGTATATGGCAAGTGGTAGTTACAAATTAATCATTTTAATTTTGGAATTGGTATACTTGTATACAATTAGTTTGTAGTTTTATGCATATGTTATCATAAAGATACAAGATCTACAAAATTCTGGCACGATTATGGGGTAAACTCTGTGTAGAACAAAAGTAATATAATTTAGGCATTACGAAGAATGGAGATTATAACATAAGGTTTTGATGCACAAAAGTGTTTAATCAGTTTATTTTAAGATTCTATTTGGAGATAGCACAAGACCTTCAAAGATGGTTTCACATGGGGAGGTTGATAGGTACCTCGTTTTCTCCTAAGCTTCATCCAAACAGTCATCGCAACTCCTAACCTGCATTCACTAAACACACAACCAAGGCTATACTACAAATAATAAACATCAGGATTTGATAGCCAATGCAATATCTATATTAATATCCAACGTTCGTTACAATGTAATAGTGGAATACAATATCAATCTATTTGTGACATTCGAGAGGCCAACACTCTCCTTTTGCTCTCTTCCTTTCTAATTCCTCTTATTCTTTTCCATCCTTTATTCTCTCCATGCTTGTTGGATCTATATTTGTTTGCCACATTCTTCCTTAGCTTTGTGGTCCTACCCTTTTTCTTACATGAGTGCCATTTGTTTTCTCCAACATTTTGCCACTTGTGCTCTTTTTTCCTTTGCCTTGCATTTGTTTTTCCTTCTTGTGGTCCACATTGACATAGCGATATGTGTATTAGTTATTCCAAAGTTATTCCCACTACCACTATTAGGTATTCTCATTACCACGACCTATTTGTAAACGTTGTTCTCCTAAATAAAAGAGTTGTGAAAAGGTAGTAGTTAAGCATGGATGTAGGAATTAGTTACTTGAAAGTAGAAACAAGTAGGAAGTAATAGTTGGTTAGTCTTGGAAAAGGTAGTTGAATTATTCCCCGAGTTAATAGTTAATGAGTTAGTAGTTATCATTTAGAGATAGTTATGAATTGGTAGTTATCACTTGAATTACAAAGTTAGGAAAAGCAGGAAGTATTGTAAAAGTAGGAAATAGTATTGAAGTAGGTGAATTGTTGTTGTATTACTTGGTTAGTTAGTAGTCGTTGGTTTGTTACTAGTTGTTCTAGGTCTAGTAACTCTACTCCCAAAAAAGAGGAGAGTTAAGTATTTTTTATTGTTGTTTTACCCTACTCATCCAAAGATACCTTGTCCTCAAGGTGAAAATAAGGAAGGAGTTGCTTGAGAATCCTATATGACTCCCAAGAATTCTCACAATCCGATAATTCATGCCATTTAACAATTACGTCTAGTCACCTTGAGACATGTAACAATAATACAACACCTTTACAGGCTATACCTCTAGTTCCACCTTTTGGTTAAGCACTTTGGTAAGGGTTGACTAACAATAGTTGGACCAATCTATTTCTTCAACTATGTTACATGATAATTGAGGTGAATCTTAGTTGTCATGGGTAAGGCGATATGAACCTAGAAATAAACCTGCTGTGATATCCTTTTTGCAACCTCTTGAAGGTTTATCTCCCCCATACAAATCATTTTGCACCCACAAGATTTTAGTATTCTATTCAATGCCAAACTGCACGCACAAGGCAACTGCTGAAAATATGCATTTTGTATCAATTTCACCATCCAATAATACAACATAGAGTTCTGTATTTCATTACATTAGTGTCATTTCATCAACTCTCAAAACATTACATAAACACCTTATCCAACATTTGAGTGGCTTGTTCTCTCCTTTATTTCCCTAATCTTGAAAATTCTTCTTGGACTTCTTTCGCTCACCTAGGCCTTTTTCTTCTTTTCTTCTTTATAACTGTCTCTACACTCCTTATTTGCCACCTCACCATTGAATATCCTTGTGCTCCTTTTTTTTTTGGCTACTTGTCTACTGTTTCTAGTTGCTTGTTCCTTTGCTATGCAGTTGACAATTGTTAGCTCTAGCTTCTTGCCACTCATGCCCATGATCCTTTTTCTTCCTTTCTTCTTCACATACACGTGCATCTGAATATAAGGGCAACCTATAAGCTACCATTACTGGTTTTCTAGAATCTCATAAGGTCCATTGAAACATGGGTCGAGTTTTCTATTTTGGTGGAAAGCTAATGAAAACAATAAGGACGAAGTTTAAGAAATACGTAATTCCAACCTCAAATTTTATTTCCTTCTTGCCCTTGTCCACAATTGTCCTTATTCTTTCTTGGGCCTAAGTAAGGTTGTCTTTAACTTCATCTGAGTTTGAATTTCTTTCCTTAATCATTGCATTGACTTCTTCTACCTGAGATTCCTTCTCTACCAACCAGAGTAATGTAGTGGGATCTCTCCTATTCATAACTCCAAAAAGATTCATTCTCGTGGAGCTGTGAAATGTTTTATTCTACCAATACTCCACCCATGCTAACCATTTTGACCATTATTGTAGCTACTAAAAACAAAAACATTAAAGGTACATTTCCAAACTTTGATTCACCACTTCCGTTTAGCCATCGATTTAAGGACGATAAGTTGAATTGAACTTCATTATAGTTCTTGGTAATTTAATAATTTCAATCTAGAATTTGCTAAAAAACAACCTATCCCTATTCGATATTATAATGTGTGGGAACCCATAAAGTTGTACTATCTCTTTGACAAAAATTTCGAGCACATCTTTAGCCATGAATAGGTGTTAAAAGTGCAATAAAAAGGCCCTACTTGGTCAATCTATCAATGACAACCAATATAGTGTCAACTCTAGCCACCTTAAGCAACCCCAAAATGAAATCCAAAGAGATGTCTTCCCTAACTTTAGACAAAATTGAAAGAGGCTGAAGTAAACTTGTTGATAAGTTGGCCTAATATTTAACTTGTTGACATATTTTACTCTCCGTTATGTACCTTCACACATCTGCTTTCCTCCTCTTCCAAAACAAAACTAAGGATACTTTTCTGTATGTCTTATAAAACTCTGATTGCTCCCATAAGGAGATGAGTGAAATTCTACAAAAAACCGGGGAATATAAACTGAATTTTTGGGAAAAGCCACTTGTTCTTGGTATAACAAACTACCAATCTTTAATGAATAACCCTTATGACAGTTTAGGTCACCTTACAAGTCTTGAGCAATACCTTGTAACCATCTATCATCAAATACTTTCCTATTTATACCCTCCATTCTTACAACTTGAGTCATTGATATTGCCCTAATTTCCCTCACAAATCTTGGGTTACGAGACAGCACATTGGTTGCCTTATTTTCGCACCCCAGTTTGTATTGTATATATTTGTTGATTATTCCCAAATTATCCTCTAATTAGTCAAAAACCTCAACCCGTGTTGATCCATTAGTACCTTGAAATGCCTATCCAAAATATAATGTTGTCACTTCTAAAAGGCCATCACTATAGCCATCAACTTGTAATTTCCTTTAATTATGAACAGAGAGGGCTTGGTTGATCAAAATTGCCCCTATTTCCGACCTTGAGGCATCAATCTCAGCCATAAACTCCTTAATAAACTTTGACATCATTGGGACCAAAATGGTCATCATATCTTCCTTTAGTTCCTTGAAAGCCCTTATACCCTCATCACTCTAAGTGAAGACATTTTTTTGGGTAAATTCGTTGCAATCTTACCATATCCCTGTATAAATATTCAATAGTATCCTTTAAGCCCCAAAAATCCTTGTAAATCCCTTAAATATCTTGGCATCGACAATCCCTTATATTTTAGATCTTTTTAGGGTCTGCCTTAACCCTTGTCGCCAAGACGATATGGCTTAAGTACTTAATTCTATCTTGCCCAAAAGAACATTTTTTTTTTTTTCTGCTTATCACCAATTGTTTGGTTGGTGTGCATTGTGGTTGGGCTTGGGTTGTAGATGGGGTAAGGAAAATGGGTTGGGATGTGAGTTTGGGCTTTTAGGTAAAAACAATTTGTTTGGGTTTGGGTCTTACATTGATTATCCAATTCTTTTCTTTGACTTTTGGAGCTTTTTCCATGGCTTCTTCTAGATTTTTGGGGCTAAAGAGCTTCACTTCTACATTGATTTCCTCTTGTAATCCATTGATGAAAGCTCCTAATGAAATCTCCTTCAAAACATTATCCAATGGTGCCAATAGTAGTTTGAAATGATAGTGGAAATCTTTTACTTTTTGGGTTTGCTAAAGCGATAACAACTTCTCATACGGTGAGCCATCTTGTGACAGTTAGCAACGTTGAAGCAAACTCTACTTTAACTCTTTCTAACTGGTTAAAGGTTATGGAACCAATTCAATGCAACCCCTTCTATAGACATGACAACAATTGTTAACCTCTCTTGTTTTAATAATCAATTGATCATAAAGTAACATTCAGTGCTAAAAATCCATCTTATGAGGTCATCGCCAATGAAGATTCGTAACTCCAATTGACGATGTGGCGTATATTGTCAATCTCTCCCTAGTTTTCTTCAGACAACCTTTCACCTTACTGTCTCTTTACTGACGACATGTTCTTTCGTTCTTGCTACCAGAGGTGGAGTGACTTCCCTAATCGGAATGAATGTGACAAAGACGATTGTTGTTCTAATGACATTTTCCCTTGGGTCCACGATTAGCTCGCTTAACTCCCAAAGGTATGCCTTCATTGGCTCAACACTCCTCTCCACATTTTAATCTTAGAATTCACATTCTCCAATTTCACATCTGCTTAATCCAACCTTTTCTTTACCAATTCGAGGTCTCTTTGTAGTACATCCACGCTTGACTCCATTCTCTTCATGCTTTGATACCATATTGATAGGTACCTAGATTTTTCCAGAGCTTTACCTTAACAAGCTTCTCAACTCTATTAATAAACCTCTTCACAATAACCTGCACTCACTCAACTAACAAACAAGATTATACTGCAAACAATAAACAACATAATTTAACAGTCAATGCAATCTCTATATTAATATCCAATATCCATTACAATGTAACAATGTATTACAATATCAATCTATTGCTTGGCTTTCAATAGGCCAACCCTTTCCTTCTACACTCTTTCTTTCTAAGTTCTTCTTGATTCCTTTGACTCTTTTCCATCGTTTATTCTCTCCATAATTGTCATACCTATCTCTGCTTGCCACGTTCTTCCTTAGCTCTTTATGGTCTTACCCTTGTTCTTGTGTGATCTCCACTTTTATTCTCCGACATTCTTCCCCTTGTGCTCTTCATTCCTTTGCCTTTCATTTTATTTTCCTTTTTGTTGGAAAGATAAACATGAGACCTAACAGAGGTACATTGCATGGAAGACAAAATGGATTGTTGCTAGTCAGAGGCACTAAGATTATCCTTTTGGTGTGTCCAAAATTTTGAATTTTAAAGGATTTTAAGGTTTGAGAACTGGCATGGCATATGTTTTTAGTCTTAGAATATGCATTTTGCTCGTCTTGTTGAGGATTTCAAATTGTGATGTTGTATACTTACCAAAATATGTTGTCCTAATGTCTAAGAGAAATTGTTAAAACAGTTTTCATAAAATTAGTAAAGCTTATAAGTTGTCTAATTTAGCATAGGTAAAGGGGACACAATGGTGTTGAAGGCAACCTAGTTGTGCCGGCCTTCTTCCTTTATTAAAGTGGTTTTTATTGATTAAATGAACGAGCATATTTTAAATTGGATCCTTGAGAATTTTATTGCTACTGTTGAATGTTGAATATATACTATATTGATGTAGTTTACAATATATTAGGAAGATATCAGGATATACTAGGAAAATAAAGATTCAATTCCTTTTTAAAATTAGGATTGTACACTATATATTGTTGTAATTACATTAGTGATAATCAAGAAATAGAAAAATATTATTCATAAAGTTCACATGGTATCATAGCAAACCCTAATTTTTATTTTTGGCCTTAAACCCTAATTTTTCCAGTCATAAACCCTAGCTTTTCGGCGAAGTCACTTCCAGGCATCTGATCTAAGATCCGTTTGCACCTTTCGACTTATCTGTCTCTCGCCGACAAAACCCTTAAGGTTTCATTGCCATTCTCCGATGCACGTGCAACCACGTGCTGATCGTCTCTCTGGTTTCTAACCTCACCGATCTCCTTCTCTTCAACACATGGAGCTACACCGCCACCATAGTTCAACTCAGACCTTGTCGATCTTCTATTTTGATAAGATCAGTTCTTTCCGATGCTGGAAAAAACTTTTTGGTCATTGGAAAATTTCAGGTTATTGATCCAGCGCGCTACATTGTTTCTAATTGCTTCCTGTGTGCTCTATTGCTTGTGTTTGAGAGTATTAATTGCTTGTTAATTACTGCTTGTGTTCTTATTTAATCATGTCATTCGAAAGCACCAAATCAGGTTCGGTTTTCACTTTTAATTCTGTTCCAGTCATTACTAGTAAAAAATTATTAGACAGTATGAACTATACGTCTTGGGCTACTTCAGTTGAACTTTGGTTTTTGGGGCAAGGCCTCGAGAATCACTTGACTACCAAAGCCACTGATATATAATTTGATAAATCAGCATGGATTGGAACTGATGCCTTCTTATGCAACATGCTATGGCAAACTATTGATCCAACCTTGCATCCTATTTTCAAAGCATATCGTACATGTGTAGAGATATGCAATCAGACAAAACTCTTATACACTAATGATATTCAAAGGATGTACTCGGTGGTATCCAGTCTGGTCAATCTGAAGCAACAAGGATTAAGTATATCTGACTTCATTGGCAGGATGGTCTCTCTCAAATCAGAATATAGTTCTCTGTTCCTTGCTGTTAAGACTGGAGAAGAGGATCTAGCACAACAAGACAAATTCTTTATGGTACTCACTCTCGCTGCTATTGGACCTGATATTGTGCATGTACGAGATTAGATTCTCGCAAGCCCATGGGTAGCATCTGTCAATGATGTGTTCTCTAGTTTACTACGAGTCTCTTCTCCAAGCATAGTCCAAAGATCATCAGCTCCAGATTCATCAATTTTGGTCTATCAGTCACAGTTGTCTTCTAAAAATGAATTAAAAGGCAAGGGAAGACCTAAATGCAATTATTGCAACAGGTGGGAACACACAAAGGATAAATGTTACAAATTACATAGACACCCATCTCGGACTGCCAATGTAGTATGTGCAGATCCTCTCGAGACTCGTTCAAAATCTTCTACAAAGCACTCTCAGCCATCTGTAACTTTAACTGGTGCTGATTTTGAGGACTATCTCAAGTATCATGCATCCAAGCAAGTTTCCTTGGCCTTAACTTTCATCACACATATGGGTAACTCTATTGCTTGCCTTAGCCAGTCTTCCTCTATTGGACCATAGGTTCTTGATTCTGGTGCATCTGATCACATCTCTGGTAATCTTAACTTATTCTCTCATTACATTAGCCCTTTTATGTTGTCCTCTGTAACTTTAGCAAACGAATCCTAAACCGTTGCTGAAGTTACGGACGAGCTCAACCTCTTCCATCTTTGCCCTTAAAATCTGTTTTGCATATACCTCATTGTCTTTTCAATCTTATTTCAGTTAGTAAAATTACCCGTTCTTTGAATTGTTCCACAATTTTTTATCATGACTCTGTTTATATACAAGATTGACGGACGAGACAAATGATTGGCATAAGACGTGAGTCACAGGGTTTGTATCATCTCAATTTGCCTTCCGCTTCTTCAATTTGCCTTGTTGGTGATCCTCCTGCCTTGCTTCATAGTCGTCTTGGTCATCCTAGCTTGCTTACGTTATAGAAAATGGTCTCAGGTCTTGTTTCATTGTCTTCAATAAACTGTGAGTCATGTCAGTTAGGGAAACACTCTCGTTCATCAATTCCTAAACGTGTCAATAATCGGGTTGCGTTCCCGTTTGAGATAGTGCATTCTGATGTGTGGAGTCCTAGTCATGTTACTTCTATTTTAGGTTTTAAATACTTTGTTATCTTTGTTGATGATTATTCAAGGTGCACTTGACTTTATTTAATGAAAAATCGTTTTGAATTATTTTCTGTCTTTAAATCATTTTGTGTTGAAATTAAAAATCAATTTCATACATCTGTTCGAATGTTTAGAAGTGATAATGCACGTGAATATTTTTCTGCCTCATTTATTACATTTATGACAAAACAGGGTATTCTACATCAATCTTCTTGTCCTTATACCCCTCAATATAATGGGGTTGTTGAACGAAATAATAGACATCTGGTTGAAATTGCCCGAACACTCCTATTACATCATTATGTTCCGATGCATTTCTGGGCAGATGCAGTTCTCACTGCTTGTTATTTAATCAATTGAATGCCATCTTTTGTCCTTCAAAATTAGGTATCTCACTCTATTTTCTATTGAGCCTTTATATTCTTTACCATCATGTGTGTTTGGGTGTACTTGTTTTGTCCATACTCTGTCACTTGGCCAAGACAAATTCACTGCTAAGTCTACCAAGTGCATCTTCCTTAGTTATTCCCGTCTTCAAAAAGGGTACAAATATTATTCCCCCGATACACGCCAATTCTGTGTTTGCTGATGTCACATTCTTTGAGGACTCTCCTTACTTTCCTCATTCCCAATCAAACACTCGTCCCCTCACTGAGCTTCTCCCACTATCATATATTGAACTCCTATCTGCCTAATCTGATGTTCCTCTTACTCTTGGTGAAGGTTCCGTCGTTCCTTCTTCAGATGTTCCTACCACTCCTATCCCTACAAATAATGACACTAACATTGAGGTCCAGTTTGACAATACAGTCTTGCTTGACTCACTTCTTGCTCCAGCTTCTTCTCGTCTTGACGTCCTGTCTCCTGCTGATCAATTTCCAATTTTTTGAGTTATCATCAATTATCTTCACTCTTTTATGCTTTTGTTTTCACTTTGTCTTCCGTGTCTACCCCTTCTATCCTTTTTGAGGCTATGTCTCATCCTGGGTGGCGGCAAGCTATGATTGAGGAAATGGAGGCTTTGCATGCCAATGGTACTTGGGAACTTGTTCCATTGCTATCGGGACACTCTACAGTTGGTTGTTGTTGGGTTTACACAGTTAAAGTTGGTCTTGATGGTCGTGTTGATCGCTTAAAGGCTCATTTAGTTGCGAAAGGGTATACTCAGATTTATGGTCAGGATTATGGTGAAACATTTTCTCTCGTGGCCAAGATGTCCTTTGTTCAATTATTCTTGTCTGTAGCCGCTATAAGAAGGTGACCTCTTTATCAGTTAGACATTAAAAATGCTTTTCTCCATGACAATCTTGATGAAGACATTTATATGGAGCAATCACCTAACTTTGTTGCTCAGGGAGAGTTTTGATTGGTGTGTAAGCTTCGTCGATCATTATACGGTATGAAACAAGCTTCTCGTGCTTGGTTTGACCGTTTTAGCTCGGTCATTAAGGAATTTGGAATGGTTCGAAGTGAATTTGATCATTTAGTATTTTATCGACATACTTCACAGGGGCGGTGCATCTATTTGGTGGTTTATGTTGATGATATCGTTATTACGGGGAATGACTAAGATGGTATTGAACAACTTAAGAAACACTTGTTCAAGCATTTTCAAACTAAAGATCTAGGATTACTTCGATATTTTATGGGGATAGAAGTTGCTTAATCTAGCAATGGTATTGTTATTTCTCAGAGAAAATATGCACTTGATATTCTTGAAGAGACAGGAATGATAGACTGCAAACCTGTAAATTCACCTATGGACCTAATATCAAACTGTGACCTAGATAGGGGGAGCCTTTTGCTGATCCTAGAAGATATCGAAGACTTGTTGGTAAACTCAATTATCTCACAATCACTCGGCCTGATATCTCATTTTCAGTCAGTGTGGTTATTTAATTTTTGCAGTCCACGTGTGACAGTCATTGGGATGCGGCTTTACGAATTCTGAGGTATATCAAGGAAGCTCCAGGTAGAGGATTGTTATATGAGAATAAGAGTCATACACAGATCATTGGATACTCAAATGCGGATTGGGCAGGTTCTCCGTCTGATAGACGTTTTACATCAGGTTATTGTGTTCTTGTTGGATGAAATCTCATTTCGTAGAAAAATAAAAAGCAAGAGGTCGTTGCCAGGTCAAGTGCAGAGGCAGAATATCGTGTTATGACCCTTGTAACTTGTGAACTTCTATGGTTAAAACAATTAATCCGGGAATTAAAGTTTGCAGATATCCTACAAATGAAATTATTGTGTGATAATCAAGCAGCTCTCCACATTGCCTCTAATCCAGTGTTCCATGAGAGAACTAAACATATTGAAGTAGATTGTCACTTTATTCGAGAAAAGATCATTTCTGGTTGTATCTCTACTAGTTATGTTTGCTCAAATGAACAACTAGCTGACATCTTCACAAAATCTCTTAGGGAGCCTCGAATTGAGTTTATTTGTAACAAGTTCGGTACATATGATTTCTATGCACCAGCTTGAGGGAGAGTGTTGAATGTTGAATATATACTGTATTGATATAGTTTACAATATATTAGGAAGATATCAGGATATACTAAGAAAATAAGGATTCAATTCCTTTTTAGAATTAGGATTGTACACTATATATTGTTGTTATTACATTAGTGATAATCAAGAAATAGAAAGACATTATTCATAAAGTTCACAACTACTATATTAAGCCTCTTCAATAGTTTACTAGAAGATCCTAAAATTCCCTTTTTGAAATAGCTTATAGGAAACCTCAATCCAATGATTTGGTCAAGAAAAAAAGAAGAACAATCATGTGCCTATTTCCTAAATGATACATTATCATCGAGGACTCAAAGAGCTTGAATCACCTTGTTTTATATTATCTTATCGCTAGGTACTTGTGAATGAATATATGTTTTTCTTTTAACACTGCTAGATAGAAACCTTTGTCATGTTCTTTCCTTTTAGATGGACCTCAGGCCCTTATGAAAGTGAAAGTCCTTTTGGTTTATTCATAGAATTACTACTTAGTTGATTGTGTGTAATAAAAGAAATTTTGAAGACAATAAAGTGGAGAATGGTTAATCATTATAGGACAACGTTAAGTTTTGGGAAGGATGGTTAATCATTGTAGGACAAAGTTAAGCTTTGGGATTCTGTGTGAACTTGTGTTTTTCTGTATTATAGAGTGTGAATATTTATTTTTTACTTTTTCCTGCTTTGCAACTTGAAGGTAGTGTAAACTGCTTTAGGTCATTTAGTGCTTTTGTTGATGTAAGGACTCAGGTAATTTTAGATTTTCTTATTTTTTGAGCTCAACGTGTAGAGTTTTTGATTTATTAAGCTGTCCCTTTTGATCCTTGTTCCTTGTACAGATTCATTTTGGATAGCTTGTTCATTACTTTATGGGGCTTTCTTTATTTGTTGAGCATAGCCACACACACGAAGAAATTTGCTTGTGTATGGTTTTTAAGTACAAGATAGAAAGTGTCATGCATGCTTGGGTTTCAGAAGAAAGTAAAATAAAAAAAAAATCATAATTTTCAGTAAAATTTCCATGTCATTGGAAAGAAGCTAGAACTTAAGAAAATGTTCATTTATTATATATTTTTGGAGAGGAAATTTAATTTTTGAGCATAATCATAGTTAAAACATTGTTAATTCACTTGTTTATAACATATATAAAGGAGTTACAAAGTTCTACAATGCTGCAGGTTTCAGAGGTGAGTTCACGATTAGGAAGAGCTAGTACTGTTGGACTAGGAAAGGCAATGGATGTCCTAGATACGCTTGGGAGCAGCATGACCAATTTGAACCCTAACAGTGGATTTCTTTCTGGAGTGGGAACCAAAAGCAATGAACTCATGATATTAGCTTTTGAGGTTGCAAATACAATTGTAAAAGGATCCAATCTTATGCAATCCCTTTCGAAAAGCAGTATAGCGGAGTTGAAAGAGGTTGTGCTTCTTTCAAAAGGTGTACAAAATCTAGTATCAAAAGATATGGATGAACTCTTTAACATTGTTGCTGTTGACAAGAGGTAAAAATTGTGTAACATAGGCATGACTATACTTTATTCTATTGATGAACTTGTTTTGATTGCTTATTGGCTTCATGTTTCTTTTTGAGACATTATCTTAAGACGTCATTGACTTATGTACACAGGGAAGAGTTGAAAATTTTTATTGGAGAAGTGGTTCGTTTCGGAAATCATACTAAAGATCCACAATGGCACAACTTGAACCGTTATTTTGAAAAGTAATATTAGTAAAACTCTTGGGTTTGGAATCTTAGTTGATTGCATGTATTATGTCATGTGCATGTATCAGGCTTATTTTTAGTTGTCTTCTCTTTTGTTTTCCAGAATTAGTCAAGAGCCGATCCCACAAACCCAACTACAGAATGAGGCAGAGTTGGTGATGGAGCAATTGATGACTTTGGTTCATAATACAGCTGTGAGTATCACTAATTGTCTACTTAGATATTCAACAATTTTAATTGCTTTGATGGAAACTTTTTGTACTCCCTAGTGGTTGGGGGATTAGAGTGGGTGGGTAAATAAAAATAAGTTTAAACCATCACTTTTGATACATACAGGGTCAACACCACCTAATTTAAGAAAATATGAATCATAGGCTTGTGATTTGGAGTGCTATGAGGAAATTTGGAAGTTTGGAACCTTTTATATCCAAGATCCCAATAAATTTCGTTCCTAAATACCTTTACATTTAATGTTCCACTAAAACTTGGCTGAATCAAACTAGTTCATTTTTATTCTAATTAGGATGTAATGATTATATTGGTGTTAGGAATTGTATACATGTACCTTTCTGTTATAACTAGTTCCACAAAAAAGAAGAGCACCTTTTTGTTTTAGTATTGTATATTTATGTACATAGTACATGGTTATTGACATATCACATTATGTGGGACACTACACTTTTGCTTTCATTTTCCTTTAATATTCAAAGACCATATAAATCAAGTTTCAATTCAAGGAATCTGCTTTACATCTTTTGAAGTCTATCGTTTGTTTCTGCTTGTAAAACAAGAGTTATAATCAACCATATATTTAAGCTGTTTTGTGTTTTGAATTTTCAATGCTAGTGTTGATTCATATCATTTTTTGTCTGCTGGAATAAAGAGTGTTACTTTTCTTGGGCTTTTAGGAACTCTACCATGAATTACAAGTTTTGGATAGATTTGAACAAGACTATCAACGTAAGCGTCAAGAGGAGGATAATTCAGGTGGCACCCAAAAAGGTGTTTTATTATTCATTTTTACATGCTTGTTTGAATACATCTTTTAGTTCTATTTATTAGAATTTGAACATCTATAAGGATCACAAAAGTGATCTATATAATTGGTATACTGAAGAAGCTTTAAACTTTTGACTAAATAATTAAATCATATAAAATAGTTTACAGATTGAGATTATAGAATGTTCTTCCAAGACCCTTACAATCAAGATGATTAGAAAGGATGAAGTATCTTGAAAATCTTTTGAAGCATGAACTGCGATGCCAATAATTGTAGTCTGTATCACAAGGTATTGATATACTATGATGATATCTTTTAGATATATTTGCTGCCAAACCACCCAAACAGGGCCAACACACCTTCCACTTTTTCACCTCTACCAAATGTGTAGAAGTCCCACATTTTTTTTTAAAATAAAGTTGCATGAGGCTGGAAATAGACTATACTTGTTTCCTTGAGAAAATTTTGCTATAATCTTATGGCACTGATTTTCACCTTCCTAATTCTTTTTTCATTTCACACACCTAGAAAGGGGCAAGTAGATGTTAGAACTGTGTCTTTGTACATGTTCCCAGCATTTATTCTATCTTGGGCAAAGTATCAATGTAAAGAAAACATAGAGAAAACCAATCATTTGAATTGTGGATGTAGTTTGATGTACAATGATGGTCTTTATATTGGAAGTGAACCTTTTTAGGAAAGGAATGTTTTGATTTTATTAGTTTTAATTAACCTAGAATTGACGGGTGATTGGCTATATCCTTAAATTAATGATTTGTTACTATTGTTTGTTAGGCCTTTACGTTGGGGGAGGAAGGACAACATTATCCCCTTGTTTAACTAATTTATATAGACCATGTGGTTCAAGATTTGACATGCTTGACTTGCAGCATATTCTACATGGGTTAAGATGTTAAAAGTAGTTAGTAAAAAATCATATAATTTATTTACTATTTGTTTGCAGATGGTTAACATTTCTTTCAATGGTTAACTTAAATTGAGACATTATGTTTTCTCTTGAATACGTTTATCTTAGGGCTTGTTTGCTCCTTCACATGCAGGGGACAACTTTGCAATATGGGGGGCAGAATTAAAGAGCCAAAAAAAGGCAGTGAAGAGTTTAAAGAAAAAGTCTCTTTGGTCTAGAAGTCTGGAAGAGGTAGGTGTAAAAACTGCTCAACTCTAGAATTTTTATGTGATATATTTATTGTTGATAACCTCATGCTTGGCTTACAACCTTTTTAATTGCTATATCAGCTTCAAACGTTTCATGTCCATGTGTGTGCTTCTATTTTTAATCTTTTGATCCTTAATCTATTTCCAGTCATGGTGGTAACCTTTTGAAGGTCCTCAAACATCACTATAAATTAAATAAATGGTTTTGAAGGATCACAAGGATTTGAAAAAAATTTAACACAATGTTATTTTTGACTAATGACAACTTTCACATTGAAGCATATAACAATCCACTTCTTTAACCAAAGTAGGAAATAAATGTTTTAGATTAGAGAAACTATGATGTCCTAGTCTAAGATGCTATTACATTATTTGTTATAAAATAGAATTTGAACTAATACTATTGTAGCTTTGAGCACTTTTATTACTTAAGAAGGTCTCATCATAATAGTAGAGTTATCTTTCTAGCATTGCCAATCGTCATGCTTGAGTTTTGGTCCTGAAAAACATAATAGCAGTCAAAGAAAATAATAAAACAATTAGAATCTTTTGAAAGTTTGTTGACTTATGAGACTGCATGCAAGTATAGGAACATGTACAAATTTAAGATTTATATTCTTGGAAAGTTTAATGAGACCTTTGCCAGCAATAGGAGGAAAACTTCAACAATTCGACTTTTTTCATTACCCAAACAAGAAGAGTAACGTTGAAACAAATTGGATAAACTAGTCATGTGATCCTGAATTGATGATCAAAGCAGTGGAATTTAGGGTAGTAGATACAACAAAGTATTTCCTACTTGTATGAGCCAGTGAACAATTAGGGGTATTAAATGTTGTATTGGACTATAGAAGCTTCAGAACTTGATTAATCTGCTCTTTGCTAAAGGAAAATCTGCCTTGGTTTCATCGATAGTAGATTGTGACTATTTCCACTTCGGCTTCCAAGTTCCTGGTTTTCCATGAATCAACCAAAAAGTTTCTCAAGTGTGATGTGGTTAATTACAATGGTCATATGACACTTGAGGCTATTCATTCAGCTTTACTAATTAGAACTGTTCCATCCACTAGCATGAGCCTCAACAACAACTAGGGCTGAGTATTCACTCCACCTGTACCTACATTCTTCTTCTTGAGCATGATGTTTCTATGACTCTCCTCACGAAGCACCTCTGAGAAAACTTTATTGATGGAAGACAAAAGATTTCTTCCAACAATCCTTTCTTGGATCTCACCAAACTCTATATTGAGATTAGCAAGAAATTTGAAGGCCCAATTGGCATCCACAATTTCTTTTTCATGATAACAATCATCTATGCCTTTACATTCATAATCGATGAAAATATCTAATTCTTGCCACACACGATTGAGAGAATTAAAGTATTTGGTTACCAAAATTTTCATCAAGTTTCAAGGTAAGTTCGTAAACTTGAGATTGGTGACCATATCAGAATACATCTCAGTAACATTATCCCAAAATTCTTAGCCATAAAGTAGCACAAATATCTTCTTCCATGGAATTCATAAGTATGTCAAAGCCATAGAATTTTGGACATCCCAAGTTGTATATGATAGATCCATAATGGTTGACTTCCAAGTATCTCCTATTAGGTAACTAATTTTTCCTTGTCCTCAAATATATATATGCAAATTGATTGAGACCAAGGTACAAAATTATCCCCATTGAGATTAATGGTGGTATTCTGCATTGAGTGAGATTCAATGTTGGAGAAAGTACAAGGAGAATGGGCTAAAGTAGTCGGAATAGTGGTAAACTTCGAAGATGCTTCAAACATGGTGATGATAAGTGACGACAATGGAAAAGAGGCAGCCAAGGGTTTTCACAGATTTGTAGATCGACACCTTGATTGTAAACTTGTGACTTTCGATGTCTTCTGGCTCATTTCTGGTGACGTCACTTTGGATTAGCGACATCTAGCTCGTTTTTGGTATATTGAATCTAGAACAACTTTTGACAACTTCTAGCTCGATTTTGACAGATCTTGAGATTTTTTGGTTGTGTTACTATCTTTCTAGCGACTTTTGTGTTGTTTCCAACGTCGTTTGAGACTTTCTAGTTACGCAAATTTTCTATTGACTTCTGTGTTGTTTCTAGTGTTCTCTTGGTTTTTCTTGATTCGTGTTAGACTTTTTGGTGATTTTAGTACTTTTCAACAACTTCTATGTTGCTTCCAGCATCATTAGGACTTTTTTGGAGGTTTTTTATTTTTTGGTAGTGTCTCTAGTCGCTTATGATGTTTTTCTCAATGATTTTGTGTCTCTCGGTAGCTACTCCGGCAAGTTTTGATATCTGAACAGGATTTAGGCCTTAGGATTGGTGCTCTTATGCCATATTAACTGAGAGACAGATAATTGAGAAATTTCATTTCTCCCCACACAATTACATGAGTTTGGTCCTTCTTCTAGGGACAAAGATCAATTATTCAGGGAATTACAGTAACTCCTATAATATTACATAATCACTATATACTTCATTTATAAAATCTCCTAGCTAAGAATAGGAAACGCCAACTCTGAAAAATTGGGAAGTTGAGATTAGGAGAATCAGGAAATCCAATTTAGATTTTCCTCATTTCCACATGATCAATGATGTCGTACCAATTTGTGTACGATGTCCATATGTTATTAATGAATTCCAAACTGTCAATGCAGAACATAAAAAGAATTAAATGTTTCTAATTGTTCAACATGTCATTTTGGATTTCAGGTGATGGAGAAGCTTGTAGATATTGTCCATTTCTTACTTCTTAGGATGCATGATGTCTTTGGCAGTTCTGGTATGTATAATATCTCATGGATACTGGCAGTTATATTATTTAAATTGAGTATTCGTTGTTTCTGCTCAATGTTTTGTTTTAGTTTTTTCCTTTTTTTTTTTTTTTGTTTTTGGGGTTGTGTCCTGCAGCTATGGAAGGTATGGATTTATTTCGGTCTGTGGTCATTTTCCCTTTGATACTTTCTTGTCTTACCTTTCATAATCACAATAAACATATTATGGTATTTCTTGTTCAGGTTTGTTTTTCTATATATTAGACCTTTTATTATCTTCCCTCAGAGTTTATTTAAAACATAATGATCCTTGATAAACTGTAAGTTCAAAGATGTTGATTTCTAATGGCATCCTGCAGATGCTAGTCATATTCCATTTAAACAATCTATGAGCAATTTTCAAAGACTGGGACCTGCTGGCCTTGCCTTGCATTATGCAAATATAGTCATGCAAATTGATACTCTTGTAAGTTATTACTCTTGTTCATTGGGCATTTTTTCATCGCTTTTTCGCTGAACCTTCATTATGTATGACATTTTATTGTATGTGTTAGTAAGATGTAGGGTGTTTTTCACATTTAAACTGATAATATGTATAGATTGAGATAATTATATATTGTGTATTGGTGAGAACAATTGTCACAATATATAGGGTATACAAATACGTAAAAAAGGAAAGAAAAGAATCCTAATATGATCTTGCCTAATATTACAATATTTATATTCTTAATATGAAATTATACAGTTTGATATTTCTACACTCACCCTCAAGCTGGAGCATATAGATCATATGCATTAAATTTGTTACAAATATATTCAATACAAGGGCCCTTGCATGCTTATATCCATGGCTAAATTCATTGGTCATTTTGGGTCTATAATCTGAAACTTTTCCTATCTAACTCATTTGGGTCATTTGTTTTACTATTCTGGGTGGTCCGTGATACCAAGCAGTGCTTTTGGTTAATGCATGCCCTAAAAATGAAATAGTTGTGTATATCATATATTCTTTTTTTAAAGTATCTTCTATGTTCTCTTTCTTCAAAATTATGTCTCCAGGATATCTTTATTCAATTAGTTTGCTGTCTCAGGTTGCCCGATCAAGCTCAATGCCACCAAATACAAGAGATGCTTTATACCAGAGCTTGCCACCAACTATAAAATCAGCTCTACGCTTCAAAGTACAATCTTTATCATTCAAAGACGAGGTATGATATGTTTAAACGATGTAACCTTTTTTGTTTCAGAGGTGCATATTTGTAACTGCATAAAGTAAAGATAAAGAGGATTTTAGAAGAGCTTTTCTTTGATTGATTTCTTCAGCTTGCAAATAATTAATTTGAGGAGAATTTATTGGTCATCCCTGTATTTGGTGATGATTCTGACTTTCTTCTTTTCCTGCAGCTCACTATTACAGAAATAAAAAATGAGATGGAGAAGACGTTGCAGTGGCTTGTTCCAACTGCCACTAACACAGCCAAGTAAGTTGGCCGACTTTTCTGTAACTAGCTAATCCGTGTTCCGATATATTGTATTCATAGTCTTTGTTCAATTGATTGTATATTTATCATTTTGACTTTTTTGGTTGCAAATAATTAATCCAGAGCCCATCATGGATTTGGCTGGGTTGGCGAATGGGCTAATACAGGGTAAGTGACAGTATTCATCTTGACTCTTTTCTAAATGGGTTTGAGTAAAACTAACTGAAAAATGACTCTGTATCATTGATGTACAAGATCTGATGGCAACCGGAAGTCTGCTGCTGGGACTACTGATATTATTCGCATTGAGACACTCCACCATGCTGACAAGGAGAAAACAGAAGGCTATATTCTTGATTTAGTATTGTGGCTTCACCATTTAGTCAACAAGGTTAAGTTTGGGGCAGGTGGTGGTGGCGTAAAGTCACCCATCAAGTATCCAGTTTCGACATCCCTGCAAAATACAAATACGCAGACCAAAGATGAGCCTGCCAGTTCCCTGTTACTGACCACCGAAGACCAGGAGATCTTAGAGAATGTAAATAAAAGACGAAGAATGCAAAGAATAAGTAAAAGCCACGACTTTGACAGGATAAGGTTGAGAAAGTATGATAGGCTGAGCAAGAGCACGGGCCACTCCCTGCAAAGTGGAAATAAGGAATTAGTGACCATTAAGAGGCTTCCTTCTCATCTTCCCATAATTGCATTTGGTATCGAGAAGGAAAAGGTACTGGATGTCATTGACAGAGTTGACGAGATCAGATAATCTACAGGATTGAAATGAAATATGCAGAGCCAAGAGGAAAAGTCCCAGAGCGATACTGCAATATTATGGGGACAGAGGTATAAAGAATGTTGGTAACACTACTTGTTCTCTTTTTCTAACAGGTACATAGAAGACATAATAAGTTGGGAATGTATTATTCTTTTTTATTTGTGTCATAACATGAGAAAGTTGATTGCTTTTAGTGTTTCTGTGAGGCGGTAGATGATGCTAGGGGAGCTGTTTACTTGGAAATGGAGTCTGCTGTGTAAATTGTAAGATAATATTCTTTTAAGTTTTGACATGGTTATTTGATTATAATCATCCATTCCATAATTCCAAGGATCTTTTCTTTCATTTAATCACCATTTTCCACCCATGGCTCGGCTTAAAAACATTTTTTTCATTAATTGAATTTATAAGTCACATTTCTCTCTTGAAATCTAATTCAGTGAATGGAAAATCTATAATTAAAAAAATAAAATAAAAATTACTTTCTCTTTCCAGGTCCCTGCCACATCTTTGCCACCTACATTCCCTCTTGTCATTGCACCTGCTCCATCTCTGCCTCTTCCCTGAGTTGCCACCTCACCCTCCTTTGTCGTGACACAATTGCATTCCATCTCTACCTTAAAATCTAAATAAGTTTAAATAAGTCTAATTTTATCAAATAACTTCATGTAAAGCAAAAAAAATTAATAATAAATAAATCGAATCGAATATGAATCAAGTTGATAACAAGCAAAACTAGAAATGCCTTAGCACGCATAATTGCACATATGCTTATTTGTGCAAGAGCTCATGCACCTGCACGTTGTCTTGCTACGTATACAAGTACACACTCACACACGTCTATGCATGCACTTGCATGCCTAATGTTTGCATATCCCAACACTTGCATGCTTGCTTTGCCTACTTTGCTCACTGGCCTATCTGTGCACACTACAGCATGGAGTCGCATGCCTACCTTCTACCTTTTTCGCAACTTTTTGGCTTTTCAAACATTTTTTGCATGTTTTTGCTTACAAAATTTCTGCAATGCACCATCCTCGATGTTTTTGAGTTTCCAAAAATTTTTAGCAAGGATTCAAATGCCAACTAGCCTTTAGATTGAATTCAAACAATTAACTTGAAGATTCAAATCCAAAACAATTCAATCAAAGAAAAATGCAAGCAAGCAACTTACTTTCCTTTCTATAATTAGTTAATTTTTAGTTATTTATTGTAATTATTTTAGATAATATGTTTCATTAGTCTTTTAATTTTCCACTTTATTTTTATTTGTAAATTATAATGTAATTTTAACTAACTAGGATTTAACTTAAAGTTAATTATGGTTTGTATTTTGCCTATAAAAGGCAACCCCGTCATTGTAAAGAAAAGCTTTTGGATGAATGAAAATTTAAAATTTCCTTTTGACTCATTGGAGCTGGTTAGCCCTTATGAATTCATAATTTTCCTTTATCCAAATTTTCATTAAAAGAGGAATTTAGTGGTGGAGATTTCAGTGGACGAGCTTTCAAACAAAAGGGTGAAATTTCCTTTAAGCTTGAATCAACCTCAAAGGGGTGGATATTTCTTCTTTAAACTTGAGTTCATTTTTTTTTTTGGCACTTTGTCAAGTAAATCATTGCAACATGTCTTGTGGATTTGAACTTCATCTTCCTACATTTCTTTAAGTTGAATGAGTGAGATTTATTAGTAGAGTAATGATGTATTCGGTGTTGAATGAATTAGAGACAAACTTGGGAGTTGAACTTGCTTGAACTTGGAGGTGTTCTTACTTGAAAATTTGTTTAATCTTTTGTGAAATTTGTAGCATCTCAGAATTAGAAATGCCTTTTAGGCTAGAATTTAAGGTTAGATGTGAGAGTTAGTAATAGATTTTGAGTTAAAAGAGTTTAGAGGTGAGATAGTAATTTTTCAGAGCTAGTGTAGCCTGTGCATGATTCTCTTTAGGAGGTTTCTTTCATGCGAAGTACGAGAAATGAAGTTTCTTCATTTTCCCTTATGCACGATCGTGCATCTTGTGGTGCACTCTCATGCATGCTTATAAGATGAGAGAGGTAGTGGCTTTTAAGCTTTTCTTACCTATCCTTATCCATTTTTATCCAAGTTTTTCTCCTGTTTTCAGAGAATCCCAATCTTAGGGGTGTGATTCAACAACAAGAAGCTCCCAATCCAGCAAGAGAGTAAAGATTTAGTTAAAGAGAGATTATAGCAGCCATGACAAGAGATAAGCATTTCCTTGCCTCTTCCGTGAGTTTCCCAGCATGCGTTTGATGTATGATAAGATATATTTGTGTTTCCAGCATGCTTTGTGATTTATATAACTTGATTACATGTTGATATGATGGAAAGGAAAAGATTATAATGATAATTCCTTCCTATGGACATGCTTGGTGTGTATGTGTATGTGTATGTTTATGTGTTTAATTGTTGTTTTAGACGCTTGACGATGATGATGTGTTTTATGAATGAAATTGGTGAGTGTTTATGTGTTATTTGAAGTGTTGGAAATGCATGAATTGAGTTAATTACAGATTGACTGAGTTTTGGACGAGTTTCTACAAGTTTCAGGCATGGTTTACCGAAACAAAGCAAGACGCACGCCCATGCTCCCGCAGACGCATGCCAGTGCGCCCTTGCACTTGCAAGGTCACGCCCATGTGTACGATTTGTGCACGGTTGAAATTTGAGAAGGGCACGATTGTGCACTTGCATTTTAAGAGAAAATAAGCAAACATTCCAGAATCTAGCACGACCAAGTTGCACAGTTGGCACACAGTCCGTGTATCAGTATGCACAACCTTGTGTCCAATTATGCACGCCCGTACGAAAGCAGAAATTGAGAAAAAATGAATTAAATTGAAATATTAAGTATGAGGAACCTTTCTAATGACCATATAACATTATACAAAGAGGAATTAAGAGAAAATGATGCATCATAAGTGTAATACCCAAAGCCAGGTATGTTTTAAAATGTCATTGATGCCCTTTAGTAGTAATTACAGTTGAAAACATAAAAGAAAAATAACTAAAAAGGGCATTAAACCTTGGATGAGCTTATTTGACCACTATTGTTAAATAGGGGCGAAATAGTCTTTTTACAAAGAATTAGAGGTTAGAATGGAGATTAAAATAAAATGACATAAAATGGTTTATATAGTTGGCAAGATTCTTTTGGTAAATTGTTAAGAGGACATAAATGTCATTTTGGTAAAAGATGAGGGGTAAAATGGTAATTTTACTAAAGATTTATTTTTGGAATATTTTAAGGCATACCAACATCACCTTTCCTCTTTCACCCTTTCTAGTTAATTAAAATTACAAGAATGGCTTGGTTTTGATGAAATTAAGAAATAAAGGCAAAGGTATTTTGGGAACTTAAAAAGTTGGCATTAAATGTAAAAGATAATTATGCATAAAGGTGGATTGCTTCTTCTTCTTCCCGTAGCCAAACCTGCAGCTTCTTGTTCTCTCCATTTTTGGGTTATTTTAAGCTCAATTCAAGACAAATTAAAGGATTTCCAAGGAAATTTTTAGAGAAAAGTGAAAAAAATTAGTTAATCTTCTTAATTAAGGTAAGAATTTCAAGAAATTTGATATAATTATGCATGGTTTTATGATTTTATATTCTTTAATGGTGTTTTTAGGTGGAAGAAAATAGGAAAGGTGGTGACAAAAAAATAATCAAGCTAAGGTAAGTAAATTATGCTTTTAGGGCAATTATCCTAAACTTTGATAAAAATTAGGGTTTTATGTAATTGATATGTATATATTGCAATTCATATGCCCAAGAGAGTAATCAAGTTGAAATAATGTTGGAAGGTTGTAAAATTGTGACATGAACGTATGATGTAGATTATGCCATGTTTAGAAACGTACCATGCATTGAGTATTGGTTAAATTTCGATATAGAATTATGTTTTAATACATCTTTAAGGATGATATACAGAGTAAAATGGAAGGAAGTTTGAGTTAATAGAAAGTGGCAGTTTGACCTTAACTATGTCAAAGAATTGTGTAACTTTATATATATATATATATATATATATACACACTGTTAGTGTAAATGGTATATATAATTGGCATTGGCATTTTTATGCATAGTATCAGAGTGTATTTAATCACATATTGTATTTCATGTGAACATCCAAACATGAGTCACATGAGTTCTAGAAAGAAAGTTTATATTCATGTGTTTAATTATTACTTTATACACATGGTTTTCAGAGAAATGTATTTATACGTTTTGTTTGATGAAGTAAATTAGTTATAGAATTTTATTAGGACTGATGTGATGGGGAACCCACAGAGTAGCCCTACACGCTTGTTGTTCTTAGTGAGCAACCTCAAAGTAGAGTTTACTACAGTCCGATAGAGTGCATGTAGGTTGAGGACTGTAGACAAAGTTAGATTTTATGGTCATGGTTCCTCATTCTTCAGCCTAGACTGGTCTACAGAAAAGAAAAGAAAAGAAAAGAATTTTCAGAAAGAATTTTATGGCATGACATGTATATCATATTTGATTGCATCACATATATACACATATGAGTTTATATGATGCATATTCAGAGTTTCAGAGATTCCAGAGTGCCCAAAGAAGTGTTACTAAAAGCAGAACTGTTAAAGTTATAAGAAAAACGAGAAGAAATCAGTACTAAGCTTTTTAGATTATGTTAGCTTAATTTACTTACTGAGTATACTTTTATACTCACCCTGTGGTTTTATACTGTTTTCTCTTTAAGTGCGAGTGGTGCAACTGCTAGGGGAGGTCATACTTGGGCATGAGCTGGTGGCACACTAGTTATAAGACTAATATATTTTGAGATGTATATATAGAGTAACTAATCCTAGAGATGAGTATATGCATATAAGAGTAAAATATAATCTTATTTCCGTTGTGTGTATGTCTGATTTCATTTATCATTGGACTTGTGAAAATATAAAAAAAATCCAGTCATTGGATAGGACTGGTATTTGGTTGGTTTGAAGTGTTTTCCTTACAGGTTTACTATTCTCAAGTTGACTATTTTTAGGAAAAACTCTGCCAAATTTTTTTATTTTCCTTAAAAATAATTTACTTAGAAGGTGGTTACAATAAGCATATCATAGCATGACATGCCAAAGTGCTTTCGAAAAAAGGATCAAGAGATCCACTTGCATTAATTTCAGTGTTTAAAGCTCGATATCTAGGTTAGTCTTTTAGGGTGAACTCGAGGGGACATCTGTGGGATTTTAACTTTCTGACTGCGGTCAGATTCGTTTATTTTCAGCTTACTGGTCCAAGGACTGATATGTTATATAGTTCAGTTTCTGGTATTTTACCAGTCTGTTTCAGCCCACATGCCCAAGATGTCAAATCTCTGTGTTTATCAGTCCGATTAGCACAACAGGTATCTTCAGATACATAGAGTATCAATAGTGATTTTCAGAAAATTGGCTCAAAGGTCCATAGCATATTGCGACATGGCTTTATACCATGACATTGCATTCCATAGCATGAAGCAAGCTATATTCAAAATAATAAGTAAAGGAAAACATGCTCAGTTGAGGTATGTATTAACTTTGATGCATGTTTGGGTGGTGGGAGGTAGGAAATGCTTACTGAGTGATTTTATCACTGACTTTTTTCCTTTCTCCCTTCCTTGCAAGTGAGTTGGTTGATGCTGGTGAGGCTTGAGTGGACCGTGGCTGAAGGAGAAATGGCTCCAGTTGATGTGCATATGGCCTGGTGGGATTATTTTGTACAAATGCTTGTATTTTGATATAGTGTATATATATAAAAGCTTTTTTTAGCCCACCATTGTGTAATAAAATGTTTTCAGCTTCCGTATGCATGTTCAGTTTTATAGCAACTTTTTAGTAGGATTCCTGTTATGTATATCAAATTTTCAATATATTATTATTAAGTACATAAATAAGCATAGAAACCAGCAATATTGGTATATACAGCATCGGGTCCTACAAAATTAAATTTGATCATTGCTAGATTTTTGGAGTTTTATTTGAATGCTATTTGACAACCAATTGACAAGTTTAAGGGTTGTCCATATAGATCAATTGTTGGCTAATTTTTTTATGATGCATTAGAAAATAAAGATAAGACTTTATCGTTGTTGTCAATTTTGTCTAGGTCCTACAGATTTCTAGCTCAAACTTTGTCAATAGGTAAGTTTATTTTTAAATTAGATTATGTGAATCTCTTATTCTGTGAGAATGAAAGGTTTATGGAAATAGAAAAATTATCACTTAGAGATAGAGTACTATCTATAAAAGGTTCTGTTCCAAAGAAAACTTCAAATAAAGTTGATGAATCTAGAGACAAATTTAAGTTAGGAGTTAGACACCGACAAAAAGTGTTATCATTATGGTAAAAATTGACATATTCAAATATGTTGCAAGAAGTTGAAAAAAAAAAAAAATTTCAAGAAGGCAAATTATGAGAAAAATGATAATAGAGTTGATTTTATTTATTTGTGATAACCTTCTTTTGAAGAATTGTGTAAATGACTTTCAAACCTTGAAATTAGAAAATATTAGGTTTTAGATTTTGTTACTTCTCTTCATGTTTGAAAATGATATAAGTTGCTTTATGGAGTAAGATGAGCATAACGATTTTCCTAATATCATGATTGGTAACAATGAGAAGATGTAGACTAAAAACGTTAAAGTATTTGTCGTAGATGTCACAACCATATTGTTGAGACTCTTCATCACATAAGATATATATGAGGTTAATTTAACTACTATTTAATTAATTTGGATTAAATAATTTATTTAGAGTATACATAATTACTACATTCTTGTGATTTATAAATATGTTGAAATTTACTTTGTAATCTTAATATTAGTTTTTGGATTTTTCATCTATCATTTGTAACTCAAATAAATTAAAATGAACTAATATAAAACAATTGTTAATAATAAATATGCCTTAAAATAATGATGTTAATAAGTTGAGTAGAGAAGGAAAAAGGGTTTGATGGATAGACCAAACAACATAGACCCACCTTAACTATAACAAAACAACAGTTTTCATTCCTTATGTTTAAAAATGCTAAACTGTCACCCAAATGTTAACAAAATCAGCATTTTATATTATATTTTAGTTAAACAACTATTGTACCCTTATAAATTATAATTACTAAAATACTCCCTATAATATACTTGTACAAATTTAAAATTTCAGTCTTTTATAAATTTATAAAATTACTCTTCCATTAATATTAACATTAAATAAGCATGATATACATATTTTTTTTTTATATATTACAGATGTTCCTTTTTTAATTCTTGTACAACTACGACAGCCTAAGCAGCCGCATGCTCCCTGTATGGCCGCTTCTTCTACAACAAATTCTCATTCTCCTCGATCCAGAAGAAGGTACTTGTTTTTGGTCTATGTTAACTTGTTGCTTTTCTTTATTATTTTTCGGTGGAAGAATTGATATGTGAGGGTTTGCCAAGTTCCAGAAGAGGGTCTTTCTTCAGACGTTTGGGCTTGGATAAAATATGGCCAGAAACCCGTTAAAGGCTCTCCTTATCGAAGGTTTGTCCTTAGTTTAAATCATTAATTCGGCAAATTATATGCATCTAAAATTAAATCTTCATTTTTTATGAGCCAGAAATTTTGTTGGGGTAAATAAGGCATGTTCATTGAACAGGGGTTATTAGAGATGTAGCAGTTCAAAGGGTGTTCGGCTCGTAAACAAGTGGAACGACACAGATCAAAACCGGGAATGTTAATAGTAACATACACAGCAGAGCGCAACCACCCATCGCCAACTCACCGAAACTCACTGGCCGACAGCACGCGCTAGAAACCTGTGATGCCTCAAGGCCAAATCACCACCACTACTAGTGACTCCAACAAACCCCTTTCTTCTTCTTTACAGAAGCCCACTTTCTCTTCCTCTTCTCTAACAACCTACTTAGAAGTGCAAGAAGAGATTGTTCATGAGAGTACAAATATCGAAAAGTATAGAACTAGAAGTAGACATGCTAGAAGATGATGAAAAAGAAGAAAATATTGGGTTCTCAGATGTTGGAATTAGTGATGTTTTCAATCATTAGATTTAATGGATGAAGTTGTCATAGTCTAGGTGGGTATGGTCATTCAGCCTACAGGATACCAAGAAGATGGTGATATAGACTTACGTGTAAAATACCCAGAAACCCTGAGAGAGGACCCACACTGATATTTTAAAAATAATAGTTATCCATTCGCTTGAGATTCGCAGAATGATGGCGGACGTGATTATCAACTTTTATCCTTTGTTTCTTTCTTTAACCTTCAGCTTTTTTCTCTTTCTTTTCCTGCAATCGATCTTTCCAAATCCATTACCTCATTTGTCAGTTTACATTAATCCTTTTTCACTTAAATTCTATGTTTTAATTTACAAAATTGTATCTCTGAGCTAATTAATATAAATCATAAATTAAGGCAGTTATTAATTTTGAACATATATTTAAATGCCCAAAATTGTCACAATCAAAAAAGACAAATAAAACCCCTTCAGTCTTAACTCACATAAATAAAAACAAAGTGACATTAAAACACGATTAGGAATCAATGCTTAAAATTCTGCAGAAACAGAAAGTATACAAATTGTGTTATAAAAAAAAAAAGATTATCTTGCTACACATTAATCTTATGTCATTCAATTATTTTTGAGGTCGCAATTCATTGAATTTGTATTTTACAAGATTGGGATGAAAAATCTGCATTGGTCCAATAGTTGTCCCTTATGATAATCAAGCTAAGATAGATTTTTTCAAATAATCCCAAATCTCATAATAGGACCAAACATGTCAATATTAAATGTAATTTTGTTAAAAGAAAAAAAAGAAAAACCCATCAGCACAAATAAAGAAATGAATATACAATATACTTTTATGTATTATACGGTTGTTGATCCTTCCATCAAATTTATTTTGAGAGATGTATATTTTACACATATTGAGTAAACTATAATTGATAAGTTGTTGAACATGTATATTGTACTTGTGGCACAATATTAAAAACTATGAATTTAAGTTATTTTTATTTCTAAATTTGTATTTTTAAATTCTTGGTGTTTACTATAAATACATCATTTTGTTTAAAAATTCAATAAGATTATAATGTCCAACAAATTATAGATTGATTCACTCATTATCCTAAAAAGGATTTTTAAAAGTTTTTTTTTTTTTTTACTTTTAGCAACGTTTTTAAACGCACTAAAATCTATATTGGTATTAACTGCCATTAAAATGTCTATTAGTATATCATTTATCAACGTTTATAATAAACAACAATAATTGTCAGCTCAAATGCCACTAAAATCTATACTGCTAAATAAAAAGTTTTTACTAATGTTTTTTACTACTTTTAGTAGTGTTTTTAAGTGTTGATAAAACTATTTTTACCGTAAAAAATATTTTCTCATAATTATTCGCATAAAAATTATTGACAATTTTTTGACTTTTAATAGTGTTTTCATACTTTTATTGACGTTTTTAGTTATTTTTATCTTTTTTTTTTTAATAACTTTTAGCGACATTTTTATACTTTTCCTAACGTTTTCAAATTATATTTATCGATAATTCTTATGATATTTGCTGACATTTTATAACTTTTAACGATATTTTTATACTTTTATAGATGTTTTAAAATTACTTTTTCCGCTATTTTTTATTTACTTTGACTAATAATTTTTTATAATTTTTAACGATATTTTTAATTTTTTAATTTATTTTTATAGATATTTATTATTATATTTACTATCATTTGCTTTTATATATATTAATATTAAATTATAATTCTACAATATTTAAAATGGACCAATATAAATGCACAAACAATTTTCAAATTAAGATTCTGCATTTCAAGATTCTGCCTAGACCAACAATAGAGTCTTAAACCACTCCCATTCCTTGAAGAACTTCAAAGTAACAATGACAGTTTTATACAACTAGGAAGTATCAATTTAATCTCTTATGAAATAGATAGTCAAATCCATCTTCTTGTTCACATATCAGGTAATTAAGAATCAGACATGAATTTCAGGATCAGCAACAACATAATGCTTCAAAAGTGTATCACCAATTGCACGAGAAACTGCAAGAACACGACGCACTCTCCAAGTTCCTACTACATAATTCCAGTCATATATACTAAACATACATGTACTTGGAGAGTGGTGAGGAGAAAACAATACAACTCTTAGTTAAATGTACTTACCAATCCACATCACAAATCCACTTGCATCCTCAATCAGTTGTCGTTCATCAGATTGGTCTGGCTTATGATCTTGAGATACAGCCCAAGATCATATTTTTCACGGAAGCAAATTATGTAGTAATTGAACACTGTAGCAAATGGCTATCAAAATATTTTTCACCAAAATTGTAGAACAGCACAAAGTCTGATAACAAGCTACTTTCTCAAAGAGCAGTACAATCGGTATGAAGCCAAATAAAAGAGGATATTAAGTTCAGGTTACATCATATGTACTCGAGTTAAGACCATTTACAATATTACTCACCAGAAGTATTTAAAGTACAACACCAAGACAAAATACACACTGCACAAACACGAATTTGAGTAAACACATGCAAATTAGCATAACACCTAGACATTAAGGAGTGTTTGTGGAGACAACAATTTTAACAGTTTCAGGTTGTAATTAGCAAACACATGCAAATAGGGGAGGGTATATCATCCAGATAAATAAAAGTAAGCTGAAGAAAGGTGTCAATCACCCAAAACCCACCAGAAAAAAAATTTCTAAGAAAACCAGCAACATAACACTTACATAAACTTTAAAAATGGCAAAAAACATTTTGTGGTTCAAAAAATGGCTATGCATCTTCCAGTAAGACAGTATGAAGTGCATAGCTATCTTGATAACCTTTTCCTTTACCATAAAAAAAAAAAGGAAGCAGAATTTAACCTTCTCAAATACCCGTGAAAACCTCTAGACCAGCAAACCCATTTGAAGAATAACTGTAGTGAAGCAGTAGACAGCAAACTTGACCAGTCTTGAACGCATAGTTAGAGAGCAAGAACAAAAACCGAAAAAAAAGGTAATATAGCAAAATTTAAAATTTAATAGCAAGAATCCAATAACATTTTATATGCTTTATGTAAAGGACATTGCACCAAAGCATCAAATTAGGGATCCCATTTTACAAAATGAAAAGGCAAAGAAGGAATGAAAATAATTTCCGGAGTTCATCCTTCCTTTCAGTTTGGTCGATCAGTATCTAGGATCCTGTTTTATAAATGAAAGGGCAAAAAGGGAATAAAACTAATTTCAGAAGTTGATCCTTTCTTTCAGTGTGGCCATCATGTGTCCCATAAAAACACCTTAAATATTAAATGGAATGAGAACAATAAAAATGAAAAAAATAGAGATATTACTAAACTGATGCATTTTTATGATACAAAAGAGAACCTGAAAAATTTTAACTTGTTACACAACTAAAAAAGGCATATATGACTAAAATATACCAAAAGTCAAAACTTGACAGAAAAAAATCAACTCATCAAAATCAAAGAAATGTTTAAATTAACAAATACCACAATCAAATCCAAACCAAAAATCCTAAAAGAAAAATGCATCAAGTGTTCACCCAAGAAAATTCCAAATTGTCCATGAATTCAGTAATAATCCACATTTGAAAAACTAACTGGCGCACACTCATTTACACTGTAAATACAACTCGAAATCTTCCGAAGAACTAACTGAGATTCAGAGGTAATTGTCCTAAAACTCCAATAACCACCAATTACAAGACAAAGCTTAAAAAAAAAAAAAAAAAAAACACAAATTTCAAAATAACCACCAGCATACCATCTGTAATATACAAGGAGCTCAACAAAGAAGGAAATTAAACAACCAAAATTACTATCAATACAATAAATTACACAACGAAGCTAGCAAAAAATCGAATTATCAACCTATAACTACCCATAATAAAATGAAATGCCAAAAAAAAAAAAAAAAAAAAAAACTAAAAAGAAAGAGGTGCCTTTTCTGGAGTAACTGCAGGAAACACACAAACTTCACTTTCAAAAAATAGGATGAGCTCACTCTTGCTGGAAGCTGAGGCCAGAACAACTTCATGTTCTGCCACGTTAACCATTGAACTATTAGTATTGCTGCTATTATGATTATTATTGGATTTGCTCATAATAATCATGGAATTATTGTTTCCTTCTTCCATATCATTGATGCCTTCATCATCCTCGTAATCACCGTCTTCGTCTTCAATCTGGATTGGTATTCGCCAGTGCTTCTGGAACGGTCGCGCCTGCAGTGGTTGAGGATTCGTAGCTGCCATAAAAAAAAAAAACCCTAGCTTCTCCACCGATTAGGTTCAAAATGTTTCTATCCAGGAAAAACATTTGTCCCCACTCCATTCCACAACCATCAAACATGGGAGAAATGCATGTTAAGAAACAAAAATAAGAAAATACAGAAGCTTACATGTCTGAGTTGAGTATACTGGAGGAAGGAAAATGTTCCAAGTCGTCTGTTATAAAGTTTTTAAAGAAAATATTCAAAATAAACAAAAGCAATTACTCTCATGAGAACTATCAGCATATATAAGGTGAAGGACAATAGAAACTTCCCTTGATAAAAAAAACGCCCAAGTACAGTAAATTTAAGAGTTTAGTGTTCTGTTTTTCCACAATCATCAATAAACTAACCTTTTTTTATGAGATGACAACAGGGCGAGGTGGCTAGTAGCAAGGCAGTTGGCGATGAGGTGGTCGGCACACTACAGCACACAGGGGTTTTACCGGCGTTTGTTCAAACGCCGCTAAAAGCGTCATGTTTCCCGGCGTTTTTATTAAACGCCACAAAAACAGCACATAAACGCCGCTGTAGGGTTATTTACCGGCGTTTAAAAAAACGCCGGTAAATCTCATTAGAAAACGCCGCTAAAGGTCACCATAAACTTAGCGCGCCAACTCCTCCTCTTCTTTTCCCATTTTCCCTCCTGCCGCTGCAGCCGCTTTTCTCCCACTGTGCCCGCTGTATTCGCCGGTTCCAGGCGTGTGTTCGACGGTTTCCGGCCACTTTTTCGCAAGTCTTCTCATTTGTACGCGAAGTGGTAAGTTCTCTGTAAATTTTATGTTTATTTTTGTTTTTTTATTATTTATTAATCTTTGTTAATTGAAATCCAACCGATTTGGAGGGTTGGTTTGGATGTGGTTTTGGATTTGAAGTGTATTTAGATTTATTAATGAAATGATTGTGATTCCTGCGGTTTTTGTTTGGATTTCGGTTTGAATTCATATGTTTTTAATATGTAAACCCGTTAAAAATTTACTCCCACATGTTTATACCGTATTATTTACTCCCAACAACCTTCTGTTCTTCGCTGTTTCAAGTTCCGTGTTCGTTCTTCGTCTGCATTTGCCCTTCTTGTTTTGTCTTTTAAGTGGACGGAGAGGAAAAGGACTTCAAACTTTATTCAACAGTCATTAATTTTTTCTATATGAACATGTTCTCCTGGATGCATACTAATTTTAAGTCAAGGACGTATCTTTGTGAAAGCTAGACAATTGGGGACAATAAATGACTATCCACTCTCCTGAAAGTGATTTCATTTTATGGCTGTAACTGCTTATTCACCAGGTTTCTACTCGTCATTTTTATTGCAAGTAGGTATGTCTTTATCATCTTTCTAAATCTATTTCTCATTGAACAATTACTTTTTTAGACATAAAAAAATTTAAACCCTTCAACAATATTAATACCAAATATCTTTTAACTTTTTATTTCGAATATTTATCATTTTCAAAAATTAATAATTGAAAAACAAGTATGATATATGCGTCAGAATTGGTGTTGTGTATTTTCTGTAAAAATATTGGTGGGAAATTTTAATCAAGAGATGATGGAGAATTATTAACAAAGAAATTAAAGTTTAGATATTTTGAAACTTTGAATCAAAAGACCATAAGTTGCCTTTGAGTCAACTTTTTATGGAGTGTTTTCTTCACATAATTTTTCAGCTGCAGTGGATTTGAGGCATTTGTTTTCTTCCTCAACTGAGTGAAATTGTAACATAAGTAGTTACTGCCTTCTGTTCTTTTGGCAAGACATGTGGGCATGCTTCTTATGTATATTGTATCTGCTTGTTATATATTCTTTTACCTTCCCCAAAAGTTTATTGATTTACTGTGGCTGTCTATTAGGAATTTCTTTAAATAGAAATAACGTCAAATTATATCTTATTGAATGTCTATCTCTTTGATTATTATGGAATTGCACCTAGTTTCCCCTTTTACCATTTGGTTATTTCCAATTATAAACTAATCTTGCTCTCTTGTTCAATCCTCAAATTATTCTGTATTGTTGCTAGGGAATTTTAAAAAATGGTTTTTATCTTTTAGCCATTTATATATAATGGTTAGCCTGTTAAAATTGGACAGAATTTAATTTTTATATGGTCATGAGTGATACTTAAAGCATTTATAAGAAAAACAAATGTTTTGAAAACCTAGGATAGAAAAATTAGAAAATTTATTTTATTTAGCACTTTTAAACTGCTTCTTCACACAAAAAACATGCTTTAAATTATTAGAAGCATAATGAAATTTTAAAATTTTTTAAAATACTCTCAAACTTTTTTCAAAATTCAAAAAACTCCTTAAAAGAATTTTTGCACCCCCATAAATTTTTACAATTTATAACTTACCACTAAATATATGATTATATGACATTTACATCTTTAATTTGTTTTGTTTTTTAGATGTATAGTTATTATTTTTTAAACTATTATAAACAAACTAAAATTTAAAAAATCTTCCCTAGCTTTTTTAAGATTTCAAAAATTCCTCTTATTTATAACCTAAAAATTTTTTAAATCTATAATTTACCCTCAAATATATGGTTATATAATATTTGCATGGTCTAGCATCTAATAAGCAATCACAGCTAAATATGATTTTTTGTAATCATTAATTACTAAAATCTTCTTTAATTACCTTTTAAGATGGATAGAATCATACCATATCTCACCATCAAAAAATGTTACCCAAATTATATGATACGTCTGTTATGTTACGTCACCTGTGACGTAACATAATAAAAAAAATAATGACAAAAAGTGCTATAAATAAATTATCATATTATTCATATCATTTCATTTTTTAAAATTACACATTCAATCTAAAATTAACAAGAATTAAAAAAAAAAAAACATTTGAAGTATTGAAAATTTATAAGAACAAATTTATTTCCTTTTCATTTGCATTAACCCTTTCTTCCTCTATTTTCCATTTTAGGTTGTCATCTATTTTCCATTGTTTCAGGTTATTATTCCTACCCACTTTAAACCCTTTAATTACCACCAATGTATGAACCAAGGAATAATCTTTGCCTTTCCACACCATGTTTTATTTGTGTTTGCAATATACCTATGAAATGCCATATGGTCTGATTGATTTGGTGGTTACATTAGGTATATTTTTAACTGTGTTTTTCTCTATCAATACGTTGTTATGGATACTCGCAAGTGTAGAAGTTGGATGAGTTTCCCAACAGTTACCGCAGAATTTTTAGAAGGGTTGAATAGCTTCCTAGATTTTGCATTTCAAGGTAAATCAAGTACTGACAAGATCCCATGTCCTTATAGAAAGTGTGTTAATTACCACTACAAAAATCGGATAGAACTGTATGACCATCTTGTGGTTTATGGATTTATGGTTGGTTATACAACTTGGTATTGTCATGGTGAATCTATGGTCACATAACAGCCAACCCCAGACATCCAAGTACAAAAAGAAATGGGTACAGATAATTCCATAACATCAATGTTACATGATGTTTTTGGGGTATCTGGACAACTTTTCGGTACATGTAATCATGGCAGAGATGCAATTAAACCCAACATTGATGATACTATGATGGAAGAACAACCAGATCGGTTGGTTGGAGAAAAAGAAGACTTCCAGAAGTTAACAGAAGATGCTAAGGAAGAATTATATCCAGGGTGTGAGAATTTCACTAAACTGTCATTCGTTTTGCATCTCTATAATTTAAAATGTCGTTACGGTTGGTCTAACGATTCGGTTGATGCTTTAATTAAGCTTTTAAAAGAGGCTTTTCCAAAGGGTGAGACATTACCAAACTCTTTTCATGAAACAAAGAAGATTATTGAAGCGTTAGGACTTAAATATGTGAAAATTCATGCTTGTCCCAATAACTGTATGCTATTCTGGAAAGAAAAAGCTTCTGATGACTTATGCTCAGTTTGTGGGGCGTCTCGGTGGATAAATCATGAGAGTGCTTCATCTAGTGCCATAGGAATTTCTAACATGGTCAAGAAAAAAAAAATTCCGACGAAAGTGTTGCGGTATTTTCCTATCAAGCCGAGACTTCAAAGGTTATTCATGTCCCCAAAAACTTCAAAGTTGATGACTTGGCATGATAAACACCGTACCAAGGATGGAATCATGAGACATCCGGCTGACTCAGAAGCATGGAAAAGCTTTGATTCGATCTACCCTACATTTGGCGAGGAACCACGTAATGTTAGATTGGGTTTAGCGAGCGATGGTTTCAATCCGTTTGGTAATATGCAAAGCACTTACAGCATATGGCCGGTCTTTTTACTTCCCTATAATTTACCACCATGGTTGTGCATGAAACAACAATTCTGCATGCTCTCATTGTTAATTCCCGGTCCTTCTGGGCCTGGTAATGATATTGATGTTTACTTGCAACTTTGATAGAAGACCTTAAAGACTTATGGGAGACAGGGGTGGAAACGTTTGATGCCTCATCGAATCAAGTGTTTCAATTGCATGCAGCAATTATGTGGACCATAAATGATTTTCCTGCTTATGGTAATCTCTCTGGGTGGAACATTCATAGTTGTTTTGCATGTCCTTGTTGTAACACAGAGACAGACTCCAGACGTCTGAAGAATGGTAAAAAGTTTTGTTTCATGGGTCATCGTCGGTTTTTGGATATCACTCATAAGTCTCGGTTTGATGTAAAATCCTTTAACGGGATAATCGAATTAAGATCCACTCCAGTTCCACCGTCGGGGTTTACAATCCTGGATCAGTTGAAAAATATCAAGTTCATGTACGGAAAGATGCATAAAGAAGTTACGGGGGTCAAGCCAAAAACATGGAAAAAAAAAAGTATTTTCTTCCACTTACCTTACTGGCAATCGCATTTAATAAGACATAACCTTGATGTGATGCACATTGAGAAAAATGTTTGTGATAATGTGGTAAATACAATTCTCAATATTGATAAAAAGTCAAAGGATAACATTCACGCTCGTCGGGACTTGTAAGAGATGAATATAAGGAAAGAGTTATGGCCTCAACAGCGGGATTCCGGAAAAACTTATTTACCTCCGGCTTGCTATACGATGGCGTCACATGAGAGGAAAATTTTTTATGGAGTGTTGGAACAAGTTAAGTTCCCGGATGGTTTTGCCTCAAACATTTCACGATGTGTTCGTAAACAACACAAATTAACTGGTTTAAAAACTCATGATTGTCACGTATTAATGCAACAACTTCTTCCACTTGCATTACGAGGTGCATTGCCTACGAAAGTAAGTTCTACTCTGATTGAACTATCAAACTTCTTTCGAGCTTTGTGTGCTAAGTTACTTCGAATCCGGGATCTCGAGCAACTTGAAAGAAAGATTGTGCTCACACTCTGCAATATGGAAAAAATTTTCCCCCCTGCATTTTTCACAATTATGGTGCATTTGGTTGTTCATCTGGCTGCAGAAGCGAGACTTGCTGGGCCAGTGCAGTACCGATGGATGTATCCAATCGAAAGGTAAATGTTATAAATAAATATACTTTATAGTCAATTCTTGAAAGTAAGCTCACACTC